>JABUQX010066134.1:20000-24409 GCA_015478945.1 Trachelipus rathkii
CTACATGAAGAAACCAAAATACTACCCATAGATATACACCTGGATATGATAGGCACACAATTCTTTGCCAAAACTCAAACACCCCAACATCCATGCCACATAGCCCTCTCCAACCCCACCCACCACAGACTCAAACAACCTCCTTCTTCACCAGCTCTATATTACAAACAAATTCTGAACAACATTCCACCTCCACCAAACAACACATCATACACCAAACAAATCCACACAACACTAACAGAAAACTACCTAAGGCACAGACCACCAAACAACATATTAAACACATCCACCAGAAATAGCACCAGAATTCAACTCCCTTCCAAGAACTAGTCAGTCATCCTTGGCCAAATTAAGATGCGGCCACCACCCAAACTTACAATATTACAAACACAGATTCAACCTCAACCAAACCACTACAAATATTTGCCAAAACTGTAACCAGGTTCCAGAAAACATACCACACTTTCTGCTCACCTGCCAATCTAACTCTCTACCCATGGTTAAAGAACTTTCAGCACTGGATTATCTCTGGATGAGCCCGTATGCGGCGCCGCGGGGTATGGATGCGGTATGGCCTTTCTGAGGACGGGAGTGAGGAAGTGATATATATATATATATATATATTATATATATATAAATATATATATAAATATATATATATAATATATATATATATATATATATATATATATATATATATATATTATATATAATAATATATATATATATATATATATATATATATATATATATGGTCAGCATCCCGAAAAGGCCAGGCATGTAACTAAAAAACTATAACAGCTACACGAAAATAAATATCATTTTATTAATCAGGAGACATTTTTACCCCGGAAATTAAAAAAAAAAAAAAAATAACGCTTTTTAAAAAATTAAAATTTTTAAAAAAATTTTTGAAAAAATTACAGTTTTTTGACAATTCGAAGATGCCGCTTACTTCGACTGAGGACGGAAAGGTGCCAAATGTTGAATTTTTTTTTTTTTAAACGGACGAATACCCACGGGTAAACAAGAAAGATAGATAGAGTCGGGGTTTCTCGGCCTACCGGGGGACGACGGGGGGACTTCGTCCCCCCCTCTGTCCCTCCGTCGGCTCGAACCCCCTAAAAAGGATATAAAAGGAAAAATAATATTTTCTCCAAAAAACGGTATTTGGCAACTTTTGTGCTCTCGAGACTACAGCAGTTTCAAGGTCAATCAGAGCTTGCACTATTTCAAGTCTAAGATATTACTAAATTTTAAGAAGTTATTAATAAATATTAGAATAAAATAAAAAAAATTTTAAGTTTCCTCGATGAAATTACTTCCTGAAATCAAAAATGTTATTTATTTTCCTGTAGATGTTTTCTAGTTACATGCCTGAACTCTTCGGGATGCTGGCCATATATAATATATAATATATATATATATATATATATATTTTTATATATATATAATATATATATATATATATATATATATATATATATATATATATATATATATATATATATATATATATATGTATATATATATATATCAGGTGAATCAAATGAAAACTTTGAAAAGACTTTAAAATTTGACGAAACTACGCGATTTTGAAAGGAATTGGCACAGTGGTAGGCGTTATTTAAGGTTTGGCAGACAGGTGGCGTGGCAGAACTAAGCTAGAATGCTACGTGAGGACTCTGTAGTAGTACATAAATTGTGACACCACTGGCATTATTCACCAAAGAGCAGCAAGTTTATATTATTTGTGTTGTGTGCAGTGAAGGGATCAAACCAAGTGAAATTTATCGAAGAATGAAAGGACAGCATGGTGGAACCTGGATCCACTACCACTAACACAAAACTAAGAGAACGAGCAGGGATGTCAGTAGTAAGGAGGGCACAACCTCCGCTAAAATGCCGCAACCGGAAGTTGCAAATGTTGCAAGCAACATTTTGCAACATCCGGTTTTTCAGGCTTGACGTGTCAAGGTTAGGGTTTTTAAGGTCGGTGAGACCGAATTTAAGGTCTGGAAGACCGACTTCAGAGGTTTTGAGCCTGAACTCAAGGGTTTTACCCACAAAAGGGGGGGCTTAGCCCCCCAAGAGGTGTTTTGGTTCTTAGAAGGTTTTAAATAATCGATAGACCATTTTTGATGATTTCAATCGATTTATCGATGTTTTTTACCTCTATATCGATGTTTAAATCGTCTTTCTACGTGCTCTGGTTGACTTTTTAACATTGAAAATATAATCGAAAGAAAATTATTAATAACATTCGTTCGATATATCGCCGTAGTGGGGGAGTAATATTGGAGGGTGCTGGAATCCTGGAAATCCTGGAATTCTGGAAATCCTGGAATCCTGGAAGGATTCCAGGAACCTGGAAAGTGGAAATTGGCTTCCTGGAAACTGGAAACTGAAAAAAAAAATTTAAAATTAAATAAAATTAAAATATATATATATATATATATATATATATATATATATATATAATATATATATATATATACATGTTTAGAAAAAACGGTTCATACAAGTGGTAGAATATACCACGAATACGCCACACGCATACGCACACGCTACACTTACCACACGGCACACGCAACACCACTAAACTCTACACCACAACAAATCTCCACATCCATCCTACATCTGGAGCTATTCACCTATTAGTAATAGTACACCTAACAAAACACACAACTACCATTTTTACCTCAATTTCGATAACATGTGAATTGTGAAAACATAATCTCACTTTCACTCTTGCACAATGATAGATAAGGAAATATCTAGCTTCTATCTTATAATGAATCTTCTCTTATATCATTTTTTTCGTGATCATTAATTTCATGAGACATTAAATATATTTGTATTGAATAGAAGATCATATTACTGATATTATGTTTATAGAATGAGTTCCTTTATGGAAAAACTCAGTGAGCTATTTCTCTAAATTATGATACCTTTAATGAGATATGAATCATCTAATTCAGCACTGAGGTTCAATAGCCCTCTAAAAACGCCTGGATTAGTTGAAAATTCAGTTTCGTTATGTCCTCTTAGGGCCAACTCAAATGCTCCACAAAATTTAATGCAGTTTATGATAATATTCAAGATGTATCTATTGTTTTTAACATTCTCATTATGCTTAGCTATTGATTTTCTATATTCGCTGTCTAATTGTTTTGCGATATTTAATTTTCCAAAAAATGAAAAGCTTACGGCATTTTTCATGTGCACCTTTGTGTTTTCATGTTTTTTTGCATTTGATGTTAAATGATTTATATCTGTTACACCTGTTTTAGAGATCCATGTATCTTTCGTTATCCTACTTTTCATCAACAACAAACGAGAGGAATTGAACCAACTTATTGAAGCTTTCGTTCTTGTCTCTCCGCCAGCACACTCTCCAAGCCGAGTCCCTTTTCATAAAACATAAATTGGAACACACGCCTAAATTTGCCGGTTTTAACTTTTATCTCAATTTATTCTATGTTTTTAAAGTCTGGGAGTGAGGAACGATATATGATCCAAAGTTTTTAAGTGTTTCAAATTCTCCTCGGTTCCAGGTCTGAAGGAGCTGCAACCCACTTACAGAGAGATGTATTTAAGGGTTCTAAGCTGTCATAAACGTGTAGCTTCGCATTAATTAGGAACATTAATATATATATTTACTAATTTAGAGATGATATAACAATCAAATGCAGAAGTGTTGCCTAATAAAATATCGTAAGAGAAAAGCGTATACATAAATGAGAGTATATATATTATAAGTTATATATAATATAGTATAGGTAAATATATAAGTATAATTAGTATATATAGGAATATAGTGTTATATGAGTAAAAGCAAGGATAATGGAAACTGAGTAAGCGTAGTGAGTATATATATATATAGATAATGGTTACCTAGTTTTATTGGTAAATACTATACCCCCGTAGAGGATAGATATATATATATATATAGACTAGTTACTATATAACTATATCCCTAAATCATGCTCAATAAATAATATATATTAAATAAAAGAAGTAAGTGAAGAAATTGCACGGTGAAATATATAATAATAATATAATACTATAGCGGAGAAAGAAGTGTATTTCTACGCAAATATAAATTGAGAGACAGAGCATAGAGATTTTCAGTTCAATTCCAGGAAGGTTCTCATTATCCTCAAGTAGAACATAACGGAATAAAGACTACGAGGAAACAGGACGAAGGAGAAGAATACTTGGTAGGCATCAGAATGAGTGGGTTAGTCAGATTCAGCGTGTGCGCGGTGACATGGAAAGAGTGTCCTCAACGATAAAGACAACACCGTATACAGAAAGAAAATAAAGTTATAGATAAACATAACGAAACTCAGACAACTCAGACTGGGATCAACTCAATAGACATACATCACCGCATCTTCTCTCTC
>JABUQX010066135.1:0-7500 GCA_015478945.1 Trachelipus rathkii
TGCTTTATTGAATTTTAATTATATGTAACATTTTTATTAATTAAGTGTTGTTTACCTTTATATAATTAAAATAATTATTTAAAAATTCTGGTAGGCCTATGTCAGGCTTTGAGTCAATCTTATGCATATAATACACATAAATAAACATAGGCTTTATTCAAACGGACTGGAAATAAATTTTCCTGTCAAATAAATAAGGACGTATGTGCAGTTAAAGAGTTTCGTTATATATTAGTACTATATATATATATATTATATTAATATATATATATATATATATATATATATTATATATATATATATTATAATATAATATATATATATATACCTGTGCTACGCCAAGTGTGATCTTCAAGGTAGAGCCACTGATAAATATATTAGTATATATTATTATATATATATATATATATATAATATATATCTATAATTAATATATTATATATATATTATATATAATATATTATATATATTATATATATATTATATCTGTGTGTGTGCTTTGCTCTTTTGTTATGTAAAATCTCAATCGTCAACATGAATAGAGCAGGAAAATGACGATGCCAGACGTACGATATCTCATTCTTGTCACCTATTGCAATATATATATATCATATATATATATATATATTATATATATATATATATATATATATATATATATATATATCTATATATTATATTATATATATATATATATTTTATATATATATAAATGAATTAATTTTAAAACATTCCATATCTTCTATAATAATAATTAATAATTATTTCGATATCTGGCAACATTGTGTCAGACAAATTTGATTCAGTACGAAATACGCAATACAGATTAGTTGAATTGGACACCTTGTGAATGTATATCGCTAGGCCGTCTCGTCACTTTTTGATTTATTCCTTCATTTGCATTACGGTAGTTTTTTTTAAGAAATACGTAAATTCATTTATAGCGTGGTGTTATTTAAATAATAGAAATATAAAATTCATTATGGCTCCTAAAAAAAGTGAAGTGTGGGAATTTTTCGAGGATGTTTCTAAGGAACAAGCGCAATGTAAAATCTGTCAGATTAAACTCTCCCGTAGAGGCCGAGGAACTAGTAACTTGCGCACCCATTTGCAATATAGACACTCAGAAATTTATAAAAAGACTCAAGAGAGAGAAAAAGTTAAGTGCCCTCAAACTGAGCCGCAACTAGAAGCATCATCATCTTCAGTAGTAATTGTTGAGAAAAAAACTAGGCAGGAAACTATCATGAGCAGTTTCGACAAGTTAAAAAAGTGGGATAAATTTGATAAAAAAACAAAGTCACTGGATTATAGTATTGCTGAAATGATTGTTTTAGACGATTTGCCCTTTAGTCATGTAGAGGATACTGGCTTTCAAAGATTGATGGAAAAAGCTTCGCCACAGTATGTTTTAAAACAAAGAAACTTTTACAGAGACTTGATTTGTGAAGAAATCTATTCATCGGTAGAAGATAAAATATCATCAATTGTATCTTCCCTAGCTGAGACATGTAAAATATCATTTACCATTGATGAGTGGTCTGACACCACCTCTGGAGTCTCTCTTTTATCACTCACTTGTCATGCAATTAACGACAATTTTCAAAGGCAGCACTTTGTACTTGGTGCACAACCTCTTTCAGAACGTCATACAGGGGATTATCTTGGAACAGTGTTTAAGGAAATGCTGAATAAATGGAACATTTCATTAAATCAAGTGCACTGTGTAGTGAGAGATGCAGCTACTAACATAAAAAGAGCTCTTAATTTGGTGGAAGTGAAAAATGTTAACTGCTTTGCACATCAGATACAGTTAGTAATTAAGAGTGCTATCATCTCTCAGAGATGCGTATCAGAGTTATTAGCCAAGTGTAGGTTAATTGCTGCACACTTCAATCACTCAGTTGCAGCTCAAAGTGATCTAAAGAAAATACAGTCGAGGCTAAATGTTCCCCAACTTTCTGTAATACAGGATGTTCAGACTCGTTGGAATAGTAGTTTATACATGCTTGAGAGGATGAGAGAAATAAATGAAGCCGTCTGCCTTTATGCTTCAAACAACACAAAGGTAAAAGGCCTGACTGGTGATGATAATGCGATCTTAGGTAATTGTATTACTATTCTAAAGCCGTTTGAAGAGGTAACAAAGACTATTAGCTCAGAAAATTCTTGTTTGTCAGACGTGATTCCTCTGGTTGCAACGATGAAAGCTGTGCTAAATAATGCTATTAAAAGTAAGGGACTTTCAAAGATGACCGGAAACAATCATGCTGGAAATGGATAGTAATGCTTTCCAGACAACTCTGCAAAACTTGTCTCCGAGCGCTATGTGCAAGTGAGCGGATTATCTTTCTGGGATCCTCAGGATACAAGACAAATCCTTGAACCACGTGTTTCACAGAGGGTTAAAATTAATTTGGGATGCCTATGTGATGAAATGGTGCTAAGTGCAGAAAATAATCCCAGCCAATAAAAAGCAAATCACGAGAAACAGACACACGAGATTTACCCATCTGCTTACGAAACCCATTGGCTGATCCATGAAACATTTCTTTGGCTTCAGCAGCGATGAAGAGACCCACCTCTTGTTCAAGAGGTTGTCAAAGACACGTCTATCATGTGATCGAAGAATATCTATAAGCGCAAAACGCTTTGGAATATCCGATAAAGAATCCACTGGTTTGGTGGCGTGATAATTTGTAAAAGTTTTTCCACATCTTGCAGAACTTCGCCCAGGGAATACTTTAGCATGCCCATCAACGAAAGTGTCCGCGTAGTGAGCGGTCTTTCAGCGGTGCAGGTCTGCACACTTTAGAACTGAAAAGAGGACCAGCCAGACTCTCCCCTGAAAGGGTCCAGAGAACTCGTTGTTTTTTGAAGCACAATTTGGGAAGAAATTAATTAAATTTCAAGTATTTAAAATATATAACCTTTTTTCAATGGTGGATGGCTGGGGAAAGTTGGTGGATGTGCATAAGAGTTGGTCCACGTCCCGCACTCTGGTAACACATATCATATATATTATATATAATATATATATATATATATATATATTATATATTATTATATATATATAGTATATATATTATATAGTATATATATATATATATAATAATAATGAGAAGTCTGTGACAAAAACTCTTAAAAACTTAACTATCCGCATCCGCAATCCGCAATCCGCGGATAGTGATTTTTTTAACCATCAGCATCCGCGGATAGTGAAAATCACTATCCGGTACACCTCTAATATTAGTGCAAAACCATTCATCTCGACTACACCTCTAAATATATATATATATATATAATATATATCATATATATATATATATATTATATTATAATTATATATTATATATATATATATATATGGAGTATATATATATATATATATATTATATATATATATACTATATATATATATAGTATAATATTTTATATATATATATAATAACATATATATATAATATATATATATATATATATATATATAATATATACACATATAATATAATATAATATTAAATATATATATAGTATATATATATAATATATATATATTATTATAATATATATATAATATATATATATATATATATATATATATATATATATATATAGGTTAATCACCTTGGCGTGAAATATTTTTTAGGTTAAGTTACATTGAGTAACTAATGTTCGGGAGAAATGGTATAGCAACTGTTGAAAACAAAATTTTATTGGGACGAATCGATATCTTTTAGGTATTTATTTTCTATTTCTAATGGGTTCACGATGACCTCAACGTTCGATATACACATATTAACAATAAGCACACACTTTTAATTTTAATATTAAGTTAAAAACAGGGAGACTAAAATTGAGATTCTTGGGGTGGGGAAGCCATGAGCTTTCGTCCAATATTACGAATGGACCTTTTCAAATGGGATGTATTTACAACAAAGCTTTGTTGTAAATACATCCCATTTGAAAAGGTCCATTCGTAATATTGGACGAAAGCTCATGGCTTCCCCACCCCAAGAATCTCAATTTTAGTCTCCCTGTTTTTAACTTATTATTATTATTATTATTATTATTATTATTATTATTATTATTATTATTATTATTATTATTATTATTATTATTATTATTATTATTATTATTATTATTATTATTATTATTATTATTATTATTATTATTATTATTATTATTATTATTATTATTATTATTATATTATTATTATTATTATTATTATTTGACATTGAGGGAGTCGAAATGAATTGATTTTTACGCACGCGAGCATACATACACATAGGTTACGTGTCCGTACGCCCCCTGTAGTGGGGTCCTGGCCCCCTCAAAAATTGAAATGCTCGTAGAAGGCTGAAATTTGGAGAAAGGATTCTGAGCCGGAAGCGGAGTCGGATTCGGAGTTGGCCCCGGTGCTGGCTCCGGAGCGGTGCTGGATTAGTAAAATATTTTATAATAATACATATGTGTCTTTATATATGTTATTGAACCCGTAGATCTCGAATATGATGGTTATAAATGTTCGTAAAGGGTGTCAGGGACCTCCCCAAAGGAGGATCTCTGAAGAAATGGATAGAATGCCTAGAATAGGAAGGCTGAAATCTGGATAGTACATAGAAGAATGAGAAAGGAGCCTGAACCTGCAGAGTTTGATGTTGGCAACGGGCACCGGTTTGGCTCCGGTTGCGTGCTAAGTTAGAAAACATTCGTTTTGCTATTTTTATTTTGTTTTTCATTTTTACATTTATTCTTTGTGTTTAATTTTTGTTTTCAATTTAATTTTTTTTTTTAATTTATTTTCAAATTTTTAAAATTATTTTTATTTATTTTAAATTTATTTTGTTTAGAAAATATAATGCTTTGTTTTAAAAATTTTATGTCTTAGCAGTTTATAACGGTAAAAAATTTCGTTTTTACACACTCTAATAGCAGTAAATCATGTAAATCAAAACCATCCACCGCTACCTCCCTCACCCCTCCATTATATATATGGAGGTTGATCTATTGATCTATTATCTATTGATTCAAGTCAGTATTTTTTTAACTAAAATTGGTTAGTTTTTAACATAACCTAAGCAGTAATCAGGTAAATCAAAACCACTCCACCCTTACTCCTCCTCACCCTTCCATGATCTATGATCTATTGATCTATTGATCTATGTGATTATTGTCTATGATCGTCATATTTTTAACTTAAATTGTTTTGTTTTACATAACCTAAAGCAGTAAATCAGTAAATTAGTAATCAAATACAGACTCTTAAATCCCTACGCCCCTCCATGATCTATTGTCTATATGATTTATTGATCTATTGATTTAAGTCATATTTTTTACTAAAATTGTTATGTTTTACATACCCTAAAACAGCAAATCAGTAAATCAAACCATCCACCTACCCTCCCCACCCATCTTATGATCAACTGATCCTATTGATTCTATTGATTCATCGTCATATTTTTTACTAAAATTGTTATGTTTTTACATACCCTAAGCAGTAAATCAGTAATCAGTAAATCAAACCACCCACCCTACCCTCCCCACCCCTCCATGATCTATTCATCTATTGATCTGTGTGTGCCCTTATGTAACCGCTTACACCCCCCTTCGGGGTACCTCGAGATGGGTCTCTCACGCAATTCTCCGGGGTGATCGTCCGAGTAGATGGGATTCATCATTGAAAATTGTTTCGTTATGCATATGTAAAGATTGAGATTATGGTTGCTGAGCTGACGCGCATTCGTGAAACTTTTGTATAAACATGAAAGTAACTCTAATGATAAGCCTACCGTGTAAGTATAACGACTCGAAGGTTTGGCGTAATGTTTCGCCAATGTTATGGATACGTTTAGTTGTTAGCATTTTTCTTGATCTGTATGATCGATAGGTTTTTTTATGTGATGTTTGACAGAGAATTTTTCTAATGTCACGTTTTTAAGTTGCATAGTTAAAAATGATGTTATATTTGATATGCTAGACACTTTGATGAGTAGTATCAATTCATAGTTCAAGAATTCATGTATCTTTGATAAGTTTGGAACACTTTGTAAGGAATTTGTTAGATAAGACTGCTTTAGACTGGCTGATTGATATGGATTGAAAAGGCAGGGATAGGGTGAGTTTGCTGTGGTGATGAAGGCTAGGTTGAGAACTTATTCATGAGCTCCAAATGTTAAAGTCTTAATGCGAGTTCAAATGTTAGTACTGTTGTGTTTCCTCCATTGTAAGTGTGGATAATGCCTAGCTATGTTTAATTTCTGCTACGTTTGTTAAATGTTACTATACAGTGTGAAAATTAACAACTGATTTGTTCAGAGAAATTGAATAAGTTTTCCTAAGATATTACTATGTTAACTGTGATGTTGTGTTTAGAAACGTGGGCCTTAAAAAAAGTTTTTTTCTGAGTAATGTTTAGGTTCAACCCCGAGAATTTTGCTAATCTCTACGTTTATTCATAGTTCCAAAAATGACGGTTATATTTGAATGTGAGTGGCTCTTTGAATGAAGTAGTTTATCAAGTTCAATAGTTCAAGATTGGGTTATCTTTGAGATAGATGGTGACTTTGTTTAGGGATTTTTGTTAAAAATACTCTTTAGCTGGTTTGCTGATATGTTGAAAAAGTGGGGATACATTGAGTTTTGTTTGTCCTGTTTAGCTTACTTTACCTTGATAAGTTGGAAACTTTGTGAATGTAAGCAGATTATTCCTACGTGAGGTAGTTAGGTTTGTCGTTGCATATTATATTCTTCTTAGTTCCGGTTATGATATGTTAGCTTTATTGATGTGAAAACTTTTTGTTATCTTAGCATATATTTCGGTTGCGCTGTATGATTAATTAGGTAATGGTTTTAGATAAATTCTTTATTAAATATTACTATGTTTAAGGTAAAAAAACAATGATATGTTACAGATAGTGAATTGAAAAAAAGTGTGATTAGGTTACGTTTTGTATGCATGTTAGTTACTTTACTGTTGTTAAGTTATGGGAAGCTTTTTTAAGTTGACTGTTTTATTCGGCGTATGGTGGTTTAGGTTTGTCGTTGTACATTATATCTTAGTTCAGGTTAGGATATGTTAGCTTTATTGATGTTAAACTTTGTTTACGTTAAGCATATATTTGTAGGTCAGTATATAAAGAACTTATTTATGTTTATTTTTATCCAAAATGAGTACTCGAAAACCCTTGATTTGACTCAATAGATTCAATAGATCATCGAAGCGGGTGGAAGAGGGAAGTGACGGGGCTGGTGATGTTGATTTACTCAATTTAATTGATTTACTCTTTAAGTAAAAATCGTTAACATTGCATTTTATCTAATATTTTATTGTCAAAAAGCTATTTTTAATGTTATGTTTGGATAAAAGTTTGTATTTTTATGTATGTTTGGATAAAACTGTGTTATGTTTCAATTATTCGGTGGTATGTAAATGATATTTAGTAAGGTTAGATGAAGTTTTTTGTTAATATCTACTATATTTAAATGTAAAAAACTTAC
>JABUQX010066135.1:12500-17814 GCA_015478945.1 Trachelipus rathkii
GTGATGCAGGGAAGTGTTATGTCTCCTTGGTTATTCAGATTGTATATGAATGGGGTTTTGAAAGAATTAGAAGTATTAGTGGTGGGAAAAAGTATTAGAATGATGGTGAATGGAAGAGAGTGAGTAGTAGGAGAGTCATATTGGAGGTAAATGTGTATATATATACCCGAATTTTACCTGCCCCTACCTTTTTTGAGCCCAAATTTTTACCTGCCTTGACCTTTTGGGCCTTACCTTTTTGAGAACCCAAATTTTTTTCGACCAACCCTTTTGTCTTCCACTGGGTAATTTTTTGGCCCCCCTAATTTTCTGGCCCCCCTAATTTTTTGGCAACCCCAATTTTTTCGGCAACCCTGATTTTTGGCAACCCTTCGAAGAAGGGTTGCGCCAAACGGTTGCGTAAGCAACCGTTGTACGTATTGCCCCCCTATTTTACGCCCCCTAATTTTTCGACCATGGGTCAATTTTTGCCCACGGTAATTTTTGATCTTCAATTTAGGGGGCTTAGACCCCCTATTTTTTGATGTCTTAACCTTTTTTGTCCTTCCCTGCTCCAGCTTGACAGATTACCATGGGTCCATTTTGACCCCACGGTAATTTATTGTCTTTCTTTTAGGGGCTTAGCCCCTTTTTTGATGTCTTTATACCCTTTGTTTTGAGAAAGACCATGGATGACGAAAGATAAAAATTTCTGGCCTTGGGACCTTGCCATATACCATGGATCAATTTTGGCCCACGCCAATTTTTTGCCCACTCGTGGCCCACCCGTCACATATTTCGTTCCTAACTTGAACGCATGTATGGATCTATCCTAACTTAAGCACCTACACACACACACACACACGACACACACACACACACACACACACACACACACACACACACACACTTACCCATACACACACACACTTATACACACATTCACTAAGACATTATACCCACATTCACTATGACACTTACATTTACACTTATACACACGACACACACTGCCAACCCTTTGGGTCGTCCAGGGTCAATTTTGACCCACGTATTTTTTTGTCCTCCTTTAGGGACTTAGCCCTTTTTTGATGTCTTAACCCTTGTTTGACCATGATATTTCGGCCTTGACCTTGCCATATACCATGGTCATTTTGACCCACGCCAATTTTTTGCCCACTCGTGGCCACCCGTCACATATTTCGTTCCTAACTTGAAACGGCATGTATGGATCTAATCCTAACTTGAACACCTAACACCCACCACACAAGCTTACCACACACCACAACAACACACACACAATACACACACACACACACACACAACAACACACACACACTTACACTTATACACCATTCACTATGACACTTATACACACATTCACTATGAAACTTACATTTACCCATTAGACACTTACGATTTACACTTATACACACGTACAAACACAAACTGCCACCCTTTGGTCGTCGCATGGGTCATTTTGACCCACGGTAATTTTTTGTCCTTTCCTTTAGGGACTTAACCTTTTTTGATGTTCTTAACTTGTTTTGACCAATGAACTTTCGGACCTTGGACCCTTGCCAATATACCATGGGTCAATTTTTGACCACGCTAACTTGATGGCTTTGATGGTTCCTAACCCAATCACTGTAAGAAGTATCTAGTGATGTTCTATTAGTGTTCTATGAGCATTAGATGGAGTATTAGAGGAGTGCCAGGTGAGTGCCAAGTGAGTGCCAATGAGTGCCAAATGAGTGCCAAATGAGTGCGCAATGAGTGCCAAGTGAGTGCCACATAGTGCCAAGGGAGTGCCCACATAGTGCCAAGTGAGTGCCACATAGTGCCAAGTCTTTTCTAGCCTCCCCTGAGCTTAGAATAGCCCTGATATGGGTGTCTACCCCTAGGAAAATAAGGCTATGAGGAATCTGATTGGTGTATATTACAAATCTTGCTAAATGCTTCCTACTATGAGTTAGTACGTTTTTATATAACCTTTTATATATCGAAACTAGATATATCACTTCCAACTCTGCCTAGACACTTACACTAGCCCATATGCACTTACACTCACACGCACAGGTACACTTACACTTACACTCACACCCTCGAAGCTCAATTTTGTTGCCGCATCTTTGATGGCTCATCTTTGATGAAGTCATCTTTGATACCACCTATATTGATGATTCATCTTTGATGACTCATCTTTTGTCTTCCCCCATAGATCATAAGCTAACCACCAAGGCGCAGCGTGCGCCCTCCCCGCAAAGGATGGAGGCCCCGCACCCGCAGGTGCGACGCGACCCGCCGCGCGAATGAAAAATATATATACTATAAGTCATTCATTTTTATTTCATGCTTAAGCATTTTTTATTAAAAACATTTTCGCGAACCTAAAACTGTAACTCATTACAGACTATTATTAAAACACATATATTTATTAACATTATTTTTCTTTTATATTTTTTACTTAATCTTTTTAATTTATAAATTTTAAAAATTGTATGTAAGAAGAAAAAAAACCAGAGTGTCTGATATATAAACATTTTATTTTACTACAACTGTACGAAATTTTATTAAAAACATTAACATTACATACCTTAAAGCAGTAAAATATCAGTAAATCAATAGAGGTGTAACCTAACACCAAGAGGGGATTAGTATGCTTTTTTTTACTATCTGCTTTACTGCTTTAACTCATGTTTTACTGCTTTAACTCAAGTTTTAGCTGTTTTAGGCTTTATATGTTTTACCTGCTTAACTCACATAATTTTATTAACATTACATACCTTATAAAGCAGTAAATCAGTAATCAAACAGCCCTCTTACCTAACCACCTAGGGGGGATTAGTATTGCTTTTGTTTTACTGCTTTAACTGCTTTAAACCTACCTTCCCATTTTTTACTGGGCCTTTTTACTTCATGGGGGGGTTTTTTACTGCTTTAACTCATATGTTATACTGCTTTAACTATTAAAACCATTAACATTACATACCTTAAAGCAGTAAATCAGTAAAATCAAGCAATCAACCTAAACCAAGGGGGGGGGTGATTAGTATGCTTTTTGTTTTACTGCTTTACTGCTTAACTCATGTTTTAACTGCTTTAACTTTCTGCCTTACTGCTTTAACTTTCTCCTTTACTGTTTTAACTTTCTGCCTTACTGCTTTCAACTCATAATTTATTAACATTATGTTTTTCATTTTTGTTTTAATACTTTTTATTTATTTTATTATTTTTTTATTTATTTTTATTATTATTTTTATATTTTTAATTATTTTATTTATTAAATTTTTTATTTTTATTTAGTCTTATTTACTTCATGCCTATTGTTTATTATTTAGAACACACATACACACACCACACACACACACACACACACCACACACACACACACAACATGAACACCATCACCTAGTCACACACACACATACACTACACTTATAACACCACTTCACCTATGAACAATTATACACACAATTCACTATGACACTTACATTTACCCATAGACACTTACATTTACAACTTATACACATCGCGGTCACACACACAGCACACACTTTACACTTTATACAACACATTCACTATGATACTTATACACACATTCACACTAATGACACTTACATATGCCTAGACACTTACAATTTACAACATTACAACTCACACACGCATCTGATTTACTTACACTCCACAGATTACTTACACTCACACAGATTTAATTACACTCACCCCAGATTTACACACACAGCAACACACATACACAACACACTGCCACCACCACTTACACATATATATCTGTTATAATTTAATTAAAAACATTTTATGTTTTAATTAAACACGTACATTTATATACTCATTCAAATATAACTAAAATTATTTCAAAGTTTCTTAAAATCTTCTATAATAAATCAATCATTATCCTTGAATCAAAGATTTATTATTAACTGTTAAATACTTTCCATTGTTTTAAATTTTATATACTATCAAGTTTTAAAAATACTTTTACTAAAATTTATTGAAATTTTTATTAAAAACATATTTTACGTACCTTAGCAATAAATAGTAATCGTAAGGTCAGCCCCTAGCACTCCTCTACATCAAGCTATGCCACGTTTTGTTCTATTGACTTATTGCTTTACATCATCTTTAGCCATGTAATAATTATAAAATAAAATAAGTTCTTCTCTGCTAACATAACATGTGTTTTATTAAAATCATTCTAATTTTTTTATTTTAAAAATAACAATTATTCCCTTACATTTATATTATCACTTCGATGTTACTGAAAAATATTTCAAAGTTTTTTTAAAATAATCGGGTTTCTTTATTATTATTATTATTATCCCTATTATTATGTGACATCCATCACGAGAAAACACAACAACTCCGCACTCCTTACAGATACGAAATGAACTCATTCTCCTGTTAATGTGTTGAAATAACCTACTTTTTTAGGCGTCTAAAAAACATTTAGGGATAACTTCCCTTTTTGTAAACTGTTGCCCCGGGGCATTTGGCTTAATTCCCAGGTCAAAATATTTTCAAACTGACCTTTGTTCCTGTAAAAATTGTGGTGCATAATCAATACTAGTTGTAGGTGCCTAAATTAGGCTATTTAGGATAACAGCCCTTTTTTGTAGTACGGGCTATTTTAGATCCAATACATAGGTCAAAAGGGTAATTCCGTATAGACCAGATAATCATTGTTATTATTATTTTTATAAATATATTTCAAAACTGACATGTGGAATTCGGTAAGGTCCTTTAACAGGTAAAGGAAATGTTCCACTTACTTTGTGATTGGTCGGGTAATCTTATCTCTATATGACCCTCGTATGTGAGTTGGTCGAGAATTTTTTATCGTCTTTGAAATTATTTTGTTCTTTAAACTTGTATTTGAGCAGGTGGTGTTTTATTATTTTTTAGACCCAAACTCATTTTAAAATCATAGTCATTTTAGCTGTTAACCGGCGGCGCACAAGTTATCTGATTTGTAATAAAAAGTTTTTTATTTTTACTAAGTGGTATATCTATATTTATATAAATTACTTACATTGAGGAATAATTTTTAATTTCACTAGAATAGATAATATTTAATTCACTGTTCATAAGCTAACCACCAGGGCTCAGCATGAGCCCCACCCGCAAAGGCAGCCAATCGCACCCGCTGGTGCGTCCCGCCGCGTCCCCGCCCGCCGCGTGGCGCCCGCAGGCGCAATAATTCGCGCGTAACCTCCGCCGCGTGCGCCACTCCGCAGGCGCATATTCCGGCGCGGAATTATTATTTAGAACACGCATTACACCCACACACGCACACCATACACAACACCACAACAGACAC
>JABUQX010066136.1:0-12500 GCA_015478945.1 Trachelipus rathkii
AAAAATAATTAATTAAAATAATTAATAATAAAAACTCGTGTCTTAATAACATAACAGTACAATATATTGCTCTCCTTTTTTAATTAAAATAAATATCAATATTTTAAATTTTGAAAAATGTCTGTCAAACTATTTTACCAATGAAGTAACATTAATATTATTGTCATCATTTCTGTAAAATTTGATTTATTTATGAGATCAATAGTATTGTTTTTATGTTTTTAATATTTTCTTCTTTACTGCTAATATGTTGAACGATATTATTGTTTTTATATATTTAAGAACAATGAAATTGAGTGTTTATTTTACCTTTTGTACTTCTAATTTATAAATTTGACATAAAAAAAAGAAAAAAAATTATTTATAAATTATATATCAGCATAATTCGTGTTCTTAGATAAGTTATTATATACAATTTATCACTAAATCAAAGTATAAATATTTTAAACATTGCATATCTCTACCAAACAGTCTTATAAATGAAACACCATCAATACTGCTATTCTTATTTTTTTAATAATAGTAATGACATTGTTTTATTTATAAGAGCAGTAGTATTACTCTTATATTTTAATTTTCTCTTCTTTACTGGTAATTTATAAATATGCAAAAAATAAAAAATAATAATAATAATAATAATAAAACTTCAATATAAATTATATCAGCATAATTGCTATTATAAAATAAATTATTAGATACCATATATCACTTATAAATGAAACAATATTAACTAAAATACCATCTATATAGTTCCATTAATAGGAACAATAGGGCGGGATTGTTCCTATATTTTTTGGTTTCTTTTATTTCGTTCTAATTTATAAATTTGAAAAAAGAGAAAAAAATATTTTGATTCTGAATTATGTTATCTCATCATAATTCCTACTCTTAGATAAGTTATTAGCTACAAAATAAGTTATTAGATGTAAATAAATTATTAGAGTCAAGATATCACTCGTAAAGAAGTTGATGTGATAACTCAGTAACATATATATCTAAACCTAAACTGCTCCTATCTCTAAATGCTCTTCTTTTAAAGTCTGAACTTCTTGAACAGGTGACTCTCAATCAGGTTTGAGAAATTGCACTAGTGTAGAAGCCAATAGTTAAAATTATGGGAAAGAACAATTTGATAATGATACTCGGTAAAAATTGAGTTGTTTGTAATGTAGAGATAGTTGTTAAGATTGTATAATCTCAATTTGTACATGTCAGATTATTGAGATGATCCTGAATAGAAACACTTACAATTATAGAATTTGTCTTTAGCATCGACGATTATGTCATTGAATATATGTTCTCATATTGCAAGATCAACATATATGACTAACGAATAGCGTGAAAGAATTTTGCTATTATACAAGTCACTAGTTGTTGAAAGAAAAAAAGAGCGCTCACTATCATACACTAATATCACTCGCTTCAAAATGAAAAAAAAAGACAAAGAGCTTGAGAAAAAAGCTGAAAACTTGTGTTACTCAATGCTCGAGCAGAAGAATGGAGTCTCCGAGAATTTAAGATTGAAGAAGGGGTAAAGTGCAAGTCCAAGACAGTGTGATCCTGATTGTCTCTATAATAACAACCATACATCTGGCATAAGAAACGTCCTTTTCCAACCTCATAGCATTTTCTTCAGCTAGCTATCATCTTTCGATGCTTACCCTCCAAATATTTCTCTTCTGACCTTAATGGAGTAATAAATAGAGAAGCTGCATGACGGGTAAGTCATTACTCCACGTTCTTTAGGCTATTTCATTTCTAAGTTGAATTTTTCACTCACGCTTACAAACCGTTGAGAGGCTAAACATTGCCCTGTTAATTTGCTGTGTACAGAACTTCTCTCTACCACTATATCTCTTAAGCTAGAGCATCAACTACTGTTATTGTGTGCGCTACAGCACTCAAGGCATTTTTATACAATCGCAGAATTAGCCTTCCTACAGAATGGCTCTCCCCACGTATGATGCCTCCAGCTGTAATAATCAGTTCACGTGTGTTGTTCATATTTACTTGTCTACACCTCACTGTCGTGATACACTCAACATGGAGTATTTGTTTAGGAGGAATTATCCCGCACAGATTTGATGCTCATAAGACTTCAAAAGCGTTTCTGTAAGATATTTATATACTTCACACGAATGAGACACATGTCGCGCACCAATAACTTCCCGCTCATCGAAGTAACCTAATGTCCATTGTTCTTGCTCAATCCAGAGTGCGTAAGACGCGCCTAGTGCGTATATCCACGAATTAATAGTTATTCAGCTGCTTCTTCCACTTCTCCTAAATTTCCACTAAGGAGAGAAGAAAGGCAAGGACATCAGACTCCACGGCAGTCAAGATTTCCTACTCCCTTAATTTCTCCCTTCTTCTTGGAGACTCTAAAAACCAGCTTGCCAATATGTGCTATCCCAAAATTAGATGTTCGAAATTTTATAAAAGGGTTGTATTCTATTACAACAGTCTTTAAACTGATTGACGCAGATGATCCCAAGAAGAACGTGAGAATATTAGCAACCGTCTAGCCCACGATATTGTCGCCACAATCAGGTTCCCTTTGGGGGGGGGGGAGATTGCTTCCAGAAACTAATTACTGCAATTGAGGAGGACTATGCACCGAATTTGAGAAGTCAGATCAGAGAAATTTTCAAAACGGGCAAGGAAGAGAGAACTTCCTTCAGCTATTACGAGACGTCATGTTCAAGAATTGTTCCTCGCTGAGCTCCCATTTCGCATCCAAGAAAGTCTGATGACTTTGGCAGAAAACAGTAATCTTGTGAAAGTTACGAAATTGGCAGACAATTTATGTAGGAACTTTTGTCGAGATGGCTACGAAACCCCCTATGAGCGAAGGGAGAGAGAATATTGGGGAGCAGTTAATCATCTGCTAGGATAACTTTTTCGTCCCAAGAAGAAGAGGCTCGTATTCAAAGAGTCGAAGCAAAAACAATAACAACCACAACCCGGTTTTGGAAGTCAGAATAAACAAAATATTCTTTCAAAAAATGAAGGGATTTAATAAGACTCTTCCCAAGGTCGCCAAATCTGCCCAATCTACCTAAAGAGAAAAAAATGCCTCTCTCACTAAATATAAGAAATTTTCAAAGAGAATGGAGAAGAGGCAACAATGTTAATACGAAAGTGTTAGGCAAGCTCTATATGCCTCACTCAACAATTTTGCTCAACAGTTACACTTGCCACTCCCAACATTGTCTCCTGTACTCCTTGATATACCCCCGACGGGAGTAGAGCTCTCCCCTAAGAAGGACACACGTGAAATTAACAGAGGAGGTATATATCTTAAATAATATACATGAAGGTGATTTTAATCCTGTAGATTTAGATGTATTAAAGAATGCTGATAGGCTAACTAAACGTTTAATCCATAATAATAATAATAATTTTGGTTGAAATAAGTTTAATGGTGCGAAGGAAGGAGCTTCATTGTATATCCAAGGAAATCATTCTCCTTCCATTGAGGCTCTTAGTATTCCTATTATGAAAAAAAGTATCGATGTGACCCATGCGATGCCAATGTAAGAATACCAATTTGCTGGTATATGATATATAAATTCGATTTCAGGTAAGACAAATGGTAATAATAATGATGTAAATAATGTAGTCAAATTAAACAAATAATAAATATTTATGTTGAAATAAAATAAAAAGTCTTTAGCACTGTGGAAGTAAATTAACCTCGTCCTATAGATGGGATGATACTATATATCAATTATCGGAAACATCAAAGGCCGCAAACGATACTGTACTCGATGTATTTTTCCCCGGAAATATTACCAATTGACTCTTGACTCTAAACGATATGTTAGGCAGTGTAAAATTTTTACATAACTCAAATTACTTCATACGTATTTTGGGATTCCCTTCTAACAAAAAAATTCGTTTTTAAATATTAATTTTGAATTAATTTAATGCAATGAATATAATAAATTTTATATAAAAATGCTATTGTTAAGAAAAAATACTGTTATTCACACTCTGTCTCAAATTTTCCTCTTCCTATAGTTCCTATATATTATTTATAGGATATATCCTCTTATTACATAATATAAATAAAATTGAATATAAACATTTATTTGTAAACCCTTAATTATAAAACGAAAAACTTTTAAACACTAAAGGGAGCACCGAACTAAAAGTGTGGTCGGAACTAACCTTCGAAGAATTTGGCGAAGGAGAACGAAAAAGCGAAGCTGAAAAAAGAATAAATGGGGGAAGAACTTTTGGTTAACGTGAAACGGAAAGACTCACATCCATGTGTAATTTTGAAGAGCGTAACATCACTTTTCCCATGTCAGGCTAATATAACTGGTCCACCAATGAAAATGAAAGCGAGGCAGGTTCTCCACAAGCTGTTCGAAAGAACAAAAAGAGTTATGAAACTTAATGCGCGGGAAAGCTCTGAAGAGAGCTCCATCTCAATAGAGTTTTCCAATCTCGGTATTAGAGAAAGGATTGGTGGTATAAAGATTGTTTGCTATTTTAGAAACTTAAAAGATCCAGCAAAATGTAATGTATTTACATTGCCCAACGTAAACGACATCTTAGGTTTCCTCCATGAGACAAATATTTTCTCTAAATTAGATTTGACGAATGCGTAATATCATTTGCCAATTGCCGAATCAGATCAGTGCTACTTCAATATTAGCAAATTGATCGAAGTTTTCTTTCACACAGTTAAAAATGGGTTTTAAAGACAGTGGTTTTTGTTTTCAATGCTTCATTTTAATATTGTTCCAAGGCAATGTGCATGTGCATCTGAACGATATTTAAATATGTTCTAAAATATTAGGCGACTTCGTGGTATTGCTCAAACAAGTGTTTTAGAGATTAAATTGTTCTAAAATTTGTTTAAATAAAAGAAATGTGAATTTGCCTTAAAAAAATTAAGCTACCTTGGTTTTAAATTAACAGAAGATGGTATTTCCCCATTTTCAGAAAAAGTTAAAGAATTAATAAATATTCCAAGTTCTGTATATATGAAACGGGTTAGCCCATTTCTGGGGAAAGTAGGATTTTATCTCCAAAATATACATTGTTTTAGATCTCGTTATATCGCTATTTGAAGGGGAAAATGGCCCAAATCAAAGAATCACGGGGTCTGACAGCTTAGAAAATTCTATTTTTAATTATAAAATAAAGCAATCAGTCAAACCGCTTAGGCAATATACTTTATATCCTTTTCTTCGATGGGTTTGAATTAATTTGTGTCTTTCTATGGCAGGCCGCAAATTCTTGTTCTCTTAAACTTTCTCACCTCAGGGTAAATAACATTCTATATGCTATTTTTTCAATTTTACGATCAGTCGAGAGCCAGGAACAACAGATCTTTCATCTAAATCTTTCCGCATATGATTTGAATTTACTATACTGACAATTAAGGTCTTTAGTTTTGTAATTGTTTCTCACTTTCCAATCTCTAGTGGATATTTAAGTAAGTTCGAGACACTGTTGCACACAGAACGTCCTTGTATATATATAGAATATATATATACTATAATATATAGTATATATAATATATATATAATAATAGTATATAATATATATATTATATATATATATTATATATATATATAATATATTATATATATAATGTTGTTTATGTTTTACAAGATGTATGGAAAGGTTATCGGGGATTTAAACGGGTTGAAATCAACTAAATAAACTGCCCCTTTCGAAACAACTCTTAATATTTTAAGACGCTGCGAAACTTTGTACTAAACTTTATGTTCCCTTGAAAGACAGAGTAAACGTGTTGTCTCATAATAAAGAGCAGTAATAATAATACATTATTAAAGGAACAATAGAATATATATATATATATATATTATATATAGAGTATTATATATATAGTAAATATATATAATATATATTAAATATATATAGTATATATAATATATATATATATATATTATAATATAATACTATATATATATATATATATAATATAATATAATATATATATATAATATATATATAAATATATAGTATATATAATATAATAGTAATATATATAATAATATAGTATATAATTATATATAAATATAATATATTTATATATATATACTATGATAACACCATTATTAAACCTAAACAAGTAAAACTATATGAAAATGAAAACTGTAAAAATATAACATAGTATATGCGACAATTAAAAAAGCAATAATGAAAACCACTCGGAAACTTATACAAATATAATTATAATATATATAATAATTATATATAATATATTATTAATAATATATATAGTATTAATATATATAATATATATATATATTATATATATTATATATATATATATATATAAATTAATATATATAGTATATATATATTATATGTATATATAACTCATTTCAAATAATTTTCTTATCAGAATATTTTTTAAATTTAAAGTAAAGCGTCAGTTGACAAATCTCAAAGAATTTTATCCCATAAAAACATTTCCAATGGTAATTTTGTGTATTTAAAAACCTTCAAACAAAGTAGCCTCTATAACATTAATACCAAATAAAATATTCTGTAATTCACGATATAATAATAAACAACAGTTTATTTATGTTGAATTCTAAATCTTGAATATATAGAATGTAATAATTTCTTTAATAAGAATCCTTTACTAACTTCTAAAAAATTGCTATATTAAACAATAAATTTTTATTTATTCTATTTTTCCAGAAAACCGCTCCTTTTTTTAATTCTGTTTACTTTATTTTGAAAACAACAAATTTCCGTCCTTTTGTCGCGGTAATAAATTGCAACAATTAATGTGCCAGGAGGTCTAAATTGCCATTATGTGTGTCAGTTTCAAAATTTATTGAATATAGGTAAAAGAAGAAAAAATATATTTTACTAATTTAAAGACGCAATCATATGTTATGTATTTATTTTGATTCTTAGTTTTAATTCACGTGAAATTAAATATATTTTATCATCAATTAAAACGTTAACGTAAGTTAAAAAAATTAAATAAACATATCAAATATATCAATAAGCAATAACTCATCATTTTTGCGTATTATCGTTTATTTTAAATAGATATAGCTAGTACCAAACTAACGTAGTGGCAAGATATTCGCCAGATATAAAAATGACAACATGAGATATAAAAATAAATAACCAAACCAATAAATTCAAAATGAGAACATAATAATACACTCAATAGAGTAGCAAAATAGATAAATATAGATAGATGTTGCAGTGAAAAAATAGTGATAAATTAAAAATGTAGATAATATTAAATTATGATCTAAAGAGTCTTATACAGAAATTAAGGTTAATTTCTTCGTGGAAAGCATTTTTGAATATCTGAGACGTATTTGAACTTATAAGGTTTAAACTTAATGTATTTATTTAAGATTTCAATAAAAAAAAAAAGAAACAACCTGATTTTCGATAAAATCTTCTACATAAAATAAAAATTATGAAGTCATACCACTCCATCAATTACTCCACTAATACCTCAGCGATAAAATATAACTCATATATATTTTATTAACTATATTATAGCTAATACCACTATTTTTTTTACCCTCAACTATATATCCTATACTACCACTACCTACACGAATATACCACAATAAACTAATAATAAGTATATAATATATAAAAAAATAACCAAATATAATAAAAATACTAAAATCAACAATATAAAAGATATCGTATTGAGGAACCTTAGATATTTAAGCTTTTGAACCCAAATGCACAATAAAGATTCATTAAATTGAAATTCCACTAAAAGGATACCTCGAAAAATAAGAGACCACAAAGAACCTTTCAAGGAAGTTCCATGGAACTGACACCGCTTATAAGTATTTCTGGAACCCTAAAAGAAGTTCTTATCCTAGGTATTTATGGAACCCCTTAAAGGTTCCAAAACAGCCAACCAATTCGTAACACGTTACTAATAATTTGGAAACACCATCAGAAAGGCCTTCATAAGAGATACAAACAACCAAAAACAAGCATATTCTAACTACGGACAACGTGGAGACACACCCTAAATGTTGCTTATCCAAACCTTCATATGTAGTTTTGGAACCAATAACGGGATATCCTGAAGCACGAACCATTGTTCCGGTCTTACTTAAGAGAACCTTCAAAAGGAGATTCTACATGATACCCCAAAAGGGTATCAATAAATACAAGGGAAACAAACAGTGGGAACCCATACAAATGGTCTCTATACAAGAACCTATTTTTCAATAAGAGTGTAACTTACCAAACTCTGAAAACGGACGAAATCGTTCCAAATTCACGTAATTGACACATAGAGAATATAAAGCGCTTATTCCAAGCAGACTGAAAGATGCATTACATAAAATTATAATTAATAATATATATTATTATTATAATTATATAAATTAAATAATTATAATTATAAATCTCATATCTATAATCCTATAGATATACAGTAATTGTTAAAATATACCATTATCAAAATATAATAAAAATAATTATAATATAATAATTATTTAATAAATGATTGATATACTTTTACGAATAATTATTAGCAAAAGAAACGAACAACTGAAAATAATTATAATTATAATTATAATTATAATTATAATAATAATTGTAATTGTAATGTAATTGTTAATTGTAATTGTTATTAATTGTAATTGTAATTGTAATTAGATGAGATGAAGATGATGCATTGATGATGATTGAAGATGATGATGATTGATGATGATTTTGATGATTGATGATGATGAGATGCATTGTATGGATGAGAACTATAAATTATAATACACAAAATTAAAAAAATCGAAACAGTTTTACTATCTATAAAAAACAAACAAACCCTGTCACAGACATACAAAATTAGGAAGGCTCGCCTAATAGACACATGCAATTGCGCGTAGTATCATAACAAAATCCGAAGCGATGCCAGAAACACGTCAAATTTTCTCGCACCACACTAAACCGTCAGCCATTTTTTAACTGCCAATAACGAACTTAGACCTTCTCTTTTGCAATGCTACACTACATATCGACCAACACAAAGTACCGCCACCCGAGCTGATACACGCTTTATATTTCAGAGCCGCAAACTTGCCTGATAAGATTATCTGACATATATATGTGTATATAATAAGATAACCGACTACGCATCGACACAGCACGCCATCGCATTATATGAAGGCAACAGACATTAAAAACACTGACAATTAAAAAACACTAAAAAACCCAATCTATTATATATATAGATATAATATAATATATATTATATATCTCACTACAATATAACTACCTCACCTATATATAGTACAATAAATATATAAATATATACTACTAAATAATCAGAAATAGTAAAAAATTATTCATCTCTTTTAAACTAATATTCTGAACACAATTTATCTTTATCTTCCTATATTTACAATATATATATCAACATTATATAATATATTTTACTTCAACAAATATATAACAAATAAATAAAAAATAAATGAAGATTAATATAGAAATATAATAAAATAACATATAGATATAAATAAAACTTCAAAAATATGTTTTTACAGATAAAGAAAAAAACAAAACATATATATCGTTATATAAAGAAAAATTACAATAACCAAAAAATAACAAAATAAGCCCACAAAGGAAAAAAAATAAGAAACGAATATATAATTATAATGAATTCATAAATAATAATATATAACTCTAAAAGTTCTGAAGATATTTAATAAATTTTGGTAATCAAACATAAGTAAAAATTAGAACTAATTATAATAAATAAATAATACTCAAAAATAAATACCTAATATACATTAATGATATATAAATATATATATAATACACCCAAATTAATACGGTATAAGAAAAAGACCAAAAAAAAAAAACCAAAAAAAAAAACCAAAAAATAAAAACAAAAAGAATTAAAAAACAAAAAAACCAAAAAAAAAAAAAAAAAACCAAAAAAAAATTTTTAATAAAAGAAGATTAAAAAAACAAATAAAAAAACAAAATATTATATAAAGATATATATTTAATATATATATATATATATTTTTTATATATATTATATGATATATAGTATATATATACCTATTTTTCTCTCTCTAATACTTTAGATATATATAATATATATATATAATATATATATTATAATATTTAAATCATAATAGATAATATCTACATATATAAATATATATAATCTATATACGTACAGTATATATATATATATATATATATATATATATATATATATATAAAAAGATATAATATAATTATAATATATATATAAAAGAAAAATGAAATACATATAGATAAAAAATAACATACAAGAAAAATAAAATAAACTCTAATATTATTATAATTATTAAACTTTATAATTAAAAATAAAACATTATAAATAAAAAAAAAAAAAAAAAAATAGATATAAATATAATATAAAATAATATAATAAAAAATAAAATATAAAAATATAAATAAAATATAAAAAAAAAAAAAAAAAATATAATATATTTTATTAATTGTAAATAAAAAAATAAAAAAAACAGAAAGACAAATAAGAAATAACTATATATAATAAATAATAAATATAACTATAATATATAAATATCATATATATAATAATAACATAAATATAAAAATCAAAACATATAATAAAACAGTATTATAAAAAGCCAAAAACAAAAACCAACAACCCCCGAGATTATATCAACCTACTAATAAATACGATATATATATAAATACTAAATAATATTATATATAAGAGTTTAGATAAAAAAAATTATATTTCGACTCATTATCCTATGATCTATTCTAACTAAATAACCCATAAAAACCAAAAAGCAATTACTAAATCACCTAATATTATTTATATTTATTATAAATTAAACACTCCTACAAATAATAATAATAATATCAGAAATAATACTAATTGATCAATAATATAATATAGTGAATAATAAAAAATATATATATAAACTCATATAATATATAAAATAACATAAATATATATATAAATCTAAAAACTAAAAATAAAAAAACAACATATAAACATACCATATTAATATATAAACCTTATATATAAAATATATAATAATAAGAATATAAAAATAATAAATAAATAAATAAACAATATATATATAATATACTTTTCATAAAAATACATATATAAAAATAAACTATACCAACACAATATGTAACAGCATAACATAGAGTGATCTCAGAACATAATATAATGAATATTCTCACACACAAATAACCGCACGAATTAAAACATAAAAGTTAAAATTAAGTTCAACTGAAGACAAGCGTTATACATACTATTAAACTTAACTTTTGAAGTATTTTTTCTCTTTATAGGAACAAAAAACACACGGTATTTACGTCTATCAGATACACTTACATCAATTTGCAGACTGTTAACCTTTAAGCAACAAGCAATATATGAATAATATAATTGATAATACTAATATTCCCTTGTATATAATATAATACGAGACTATAAAACCACTTACGTAACAATTTTAATTTTTATAAATAGCCAAATAATAAATAATAATAATTAATAATAATAAAAAATAAAATTAAAATAATAATAATAATAATAATAATAATAAAATAATAATAATAATAATAATAAAATAATAATAATAATATATAATAATAAATAATTATCAAGACAAAATTTAATATATAAACTCGTAGTTAAAAATAACTTTAAATTGATTTTTCTTATTAAACGCATCATGCTGCATTAACGAAATGTTATAATTATGGCAGAAAAATATTTGCATACATTAAAATATATATATATAAAATATGTTTATAACCTAATAATAAAAACACAAAAATAATAAAAATAGTATAATAATAAATAATATAATAAAAATATACCATAAAATACAAAAACAACACTTTAAATTTCTAATTAAGAAAAATAATTTGCAGTAAACTAGATGCATATAAATATAAAATATGTACAAAAAGATAATATATAATATTTATAAATTAATAATATATAATAATTTTAATTTTAAATGTTAAAATTATATATATAATATAATTAAAATATATATATATATAGTAATATATATATATATATATATAATATATAATATATAAATATAATATAGTATAAATATTATACTAATATATTATATTATATTTTATATTTGCTCAATGCAATAAAATCCACAAATGCAAAAAATAAGTTCGAATTATAACAAATCGGTAGTGAAATATTGATTAAGTTGGAAATATTTGGAGTCTATTGTAGCGAATTTTGTTATAAAACCATTATAAAAAGCATATTTTGTACGATAGGTCAAGCCAGCAATTTTCCACCAGTTTCTGAAATCATTTATTTTAGGAATATATAGCTATATATTTGTTTCTTATATACTCAATTATTCCTACTACGATTAAAAGTCAGAAAAATTTATTTACCGAAAAATACAAACTCATTAAAAGTTTTAATAAATATGCAATCTTTTAAATATCCCGAATGGTTACTAGAATGTTTATTTTTTAAG
>JABUQX010066136.1:17500-19912 GCA_015478945.1 Trachelipus rathkii
AATTAAGCTTAACACGTATTTTTGATATAGTATCTGCATTCTTATCATTCATTAGTACGGTAACAATCTAAGTAGTATATTGATCAAATTGTTAACTACCTTTTGAGGCCTCTCTTTAGTGACTAATATAGAGTTCAACTTGTGAGTAGATGACATATTATTTACTAAGGGTAATTTCTCTGTGATGACCTAAAACGTGATACTAAACTAATCTCATTAGCGATAATAGATCTGCCTATTAATAAGACAATATCAATTTCTCAGTTATCAGATATTAATGTTCAGCTAAGGGGTTATAATTTCTCACTCACTCACTATAATTCGATTCTGCATTGATAGAATTTTTTAAACTAACCTAATGATGTTGACTATGGATTTGTAGAACTGATACGAAAACTTTATTAATTCAAAATTTTCCTCTATCTAATACGATTTATATGATTTATGTACTCACATATGTGAGTAATCTCACATTATATATATATATATTATACATATCGTTTATGAAGACGTACTATTGCCGTCTATAACAAAGGATAATGTTGTGCTCCGTAGTATCGATCTGTAGCGCTCAGTATATTTGTCCTTATTTCATCAGGTTTTAGTGTTGTTAAACTAGTAAGATAATCAAAAATACTGTACTCTACATACTGAGATTTTAACGATAAATTAATGAACTCAAAAATCAGTCATGACGTTATCCTTCCCACTGATAGATTGTAACACAAATTTATACCTTTGTAAAAGTATGGCCCATCGCATAATCCTTGGGTTGGTAAATTTAGCTTCCTTCATGAAAGTTAGGGGGCGATGATCCGTCTGTAGCGTAAATTCCTTTCCATATATATTATTATAATTTATTTATTCCTTATGAAAATTTTAAAACATAGTGTATATGATCTTTTATTATTTATATTATATTATATTTAATAATATTATAATAATAATAATATATATATATATATATATATATATATATATATATTATATTATATATTATATATATATATATATAATATATATAACTATATAATATTAATATATATATATATAATATATATATATATATATATTATATATAATTTAATTAATATATATATATATTATTATTATTATATTTTAATATTATTATTATTATTATATTATTATTAATTGTATAATTAATTATAATTACTTATATTAATTATAATTTTTGTATTTCTTACAATATTATTATTTCTATTATTTGTGTTATTTAATTATTTATTTATAATTTAATTATATATAATTATATATTATTAATTATTATTAATTATTTTATATATATATATATACATTATTATTATTAATATTAAAATTATATTATTCACTGATTGTTTATTTAATTATTTTATAATTATTATTTATTATATAATTTAATTATTAAATTTAAATTTTTATTATTATTAATTTAATTATATATTATAATATATTATATTATATTTAATTATTATTTTATTATCTATTTTTTAAAAATACATAATAATATATATAACTATAGTATTTTTAACTTATAGCAAATTATTATACATTTGTTATTGTTTTACCTTAGATATCATCTTTTATTATCAGCTCTAGATTATAGTTATGTCTGTTACGATAAGTAAGTTTAAGTATATTCAGTAGTAGTAGTTGTAGTTATCTAATTAGTATTTGCATATTATATTAATATAACATTTTATTATATATGATATATATATACTATATATATATTATTATATAATTGTATTATATCTATATATGTATCTATAATATCTTAAATATATAAAATTCTATAGTATTCTTTATTATTTATAATTATATTTATTAATTATATATTTATATATAAATCAGTATTTTATTTATATTATTAATTATTATTATTATTTATTTATGAATTATTATTATTATTATTATTATTATTATTATTATTATTTATTAATATTTATATCAATTTTACTAATATATATTTTTCTTCTCATTTTACCTCTTTCTATCACTTCAGGTATATTTATATCATTGTTGACTCTTTTTTATAATCGTAAGCGTACAAAACTATATTCCAAAGTTCGAAAATTCTATTAGATAGATAATTCATTTTTAAAAAAAATATATTTTATATTGGATTTTAAATTGTTGTAGGTATTTAATGTAACTGTAATTTATTTATTACTTTTTCTTTATCATATTTATATATATATATATTATATATATATATTATAAAATATATATATATAATTAATATAATTAATATATATATATATTTATAATATAGTTATAATATATTAATATAATTAATATATATATAAATAATTATATATATATATATTATATATATTATATATATATATATATATATTATATATATATATATATATATATATATATACTATATAATATTAATACTTTACTATT
>JABUQX010066137.1:0-7500 GCA_015478945.1 Trachelipus rathkii
TCTTGTAACCGGAATTTTAAAATTAAAAAAAATATCAGTATGAGAATCCGCTTTCTGTACGGCTTTTAGGTAAAATATAAGGCAAATTTTTTCTAAGTTAATGGAAACCGCTCTAAAATTCTCTCAAATTCTTAATTCCGCTTTTCAACAGCGGGATAAGAGGGGATTTTTTTACAGTGCATTTCATATACAAAAAAACTGAAACATCCAGAGGAAACGATAACACAATCAACCTATAGGCCATCAACTTTCGCTATAAATAGGTTTGTAAACCAAATTATTACTTTTTCGACTTCTCCAATTTTATAATGAACAGCAGTCGGCGATCACGTAATCAATATGCAACTTTGTGATTTCTCATTATAAGAAAGCTTACCAAGTTTTCAGAGTTATTTACGCTATATGGATGTGTACCATAACTTACCAGAGATAGTGTTAGATAAGTCGAGAAGAGCTGGGTGCACTAGTGAGCTCTCCCTCTCTCACATGAAGAGTTCGAATACGTGATCTTCGCACCTGTTGCAAATTCCATAAAACCTAAATACATAGATTTTATCTATCATTCCTTCTATTTTCACTCAATCATATCTGTTGACCAATGATATAAGTTTGTTCAAGATTTGATTCCCTGCATCCAGTCAGTTAGTCAGCTTTCTAGAACGTCACCCTTGTTCTTAATCCATCAGTCTTCAGTAGTTTATTCAAGCGATACTCTGTTTCTAACCAAAACTACCGCATAGTATCTTTCCCTTCACAACACTTACTAATAACAACCAATTTTATTCCTTCCCTTATAATTCCTACAGTTTCATCCATCACACTCATACTCCCTACTCCAGCCTCTTACTGACACGCGGTACTCTATCATGCATACGCTATCTTATATCCCCGGAGCTATAATCTGACCCATAAAACGCTTTGGGTTACATCAACTACCAAATCTACATCGACAATCATCAATTACTCGCCTCCGTTGATTAATCATTTCTGACAAGTCAGCATGATACACACGATACTAACTTATTATAATATATATTAATAATCTGTTATATAATATATATTAATTATATATATATATAATATATGATATATATAATATTTTAATATATATTATATATTATAGTATTTATATATATTATAATAATATTAATATTTAATAGTATATATATTATTAGTATAATATGTCTAATTATAATATACTATTAGTGTAAGGAGCGACAGCTGAATTTATTTGCATAAACCGCGGTTGCCGTTTTTATATTTTTTTATGCGGAGTTTTCGCTAAAAATTCACAAACCAGCGCGGGTTGCGGGTTCTTTAAATTTTTTCAGAGCAACCTCGGTTGAGGTTGCGGTGCGGTTGCGTTGTGCAGTAGATAAACCAAAATTTAACAATTGTCTTTATTTAACACTCAGATCTGCTACTACTACTTACTATAACTACTACTACTACTACTACTATACTACTACTACTAATTAAAATAATTAAATAATAATAATAATTATTGATAATAATATTATATAATTAATATTATAAATACATATATATAAATAATAATAATAATAAAATAATTAATAATAATATAAATTAATAATAATAAATATAATAAATAATTACAATCATGATAATAATAGTAATTATATTAATAATGAATACAATAATAATAATAATAATAATAATAATATAATAATAATAATAATAAGTAATAATGAATAATTTATAATAGTAATAATATATATAATAATAATAATAATAATGAATAATTAATAATTATAAATAATTAATAATTAAATAATAAAATAATGAAATAACATAGGATAAATAATAAAATAATAATAATAATATAATGATAATAATGAATAATTAAAAATTATAATAATAATAATTAATATATTTGAGGGAAGAACAGACCACATTCAGCCCAGTCTTAATATATAAGATACCTTGATGACACCCTTACTATATATTTAGGAACCGTACAGACAATTTTCAGTTTATCAACCGCTTACAAAGCCTTTTTGCCTCAATTCGCATCTGAACATCTCTGAAATAATATCTATTAACCTTTTGATATTAAAATCAAAAAAACTGATGATGGGAACCGTTTTTCTAAAGGCATACATATCAATCATCCAACTGATAATGGGTCTATACGCTTAATTTTCAACTCCTACTCTCCAGAGGTATATAAGAATTGAATTGTTAAAACACACTCATATATAGACTATAAAGTGTGCTCGATTGGGAAACATCTGATTGTTGAAAGTTAAAAGTATTAAACAGAACCTGATCAACTGTAACCATCCTTTAAATTTAACAGAAAAAAATAATAAACAAAACAATCAACAAACTATTAAAAACAGGATAATACGAACAATATCTCTGAAAGCATTACCTTTTATTTTAAAACTTCAAATGCAAAAGACTTTGATAGAGAGGAAAATGCCTACGCAGCATTATCAACACCCACATTAAATCTACAAAGAACTCAAAAATCACAGTTAAATTATACCACAAAACCAAAAATTTCTTCCTGTTTCTCTACTAAGAATACTCCTTTTACGTTAATTCACCATATGTCGTGTACCAATTCACATCTCCCGAGTCTGACTGTACGTCGACGTATATTGGTTACACGACTAATAGATTAACAGATAGGACATACCATCACGGCATTAAACCCAGCAAAATATATTACCATTTATTCAACGAGCATAACAAAACAACTATAACTGATATATCAGTCATTTAAAATTTGCTACGTCTCATCGATGTGGAAGGCGGCACATCATTCTTAGAAAAATAATCTGAAGCCTAGTTTCATCAGACTTCAAAAACCTGACTTAACATAAAGTTTAACGTTATGGTCCCTTAAATTAAATATAATAAGAAATGTTACCTAAAAAGTGTGATATAGATCTTAAATATCTTTTAAAATAATTAATTCATTCATTTGTTGAATTGAAACTCTGAAAGATGTTCGAGGTTATGGACGAAACCGATCGGAACTATAAAAATATAATAGCCTCATACTTCTTTGTAAATTATTTCTAGAATTGGTATTAAGAAAATTAAATGGAAATTAAGAGCAAAATATTGTTTGTGAATATGGTATGAGGCCAGAATATTTAATTAGATGTAGTTGCTTATATATAATAATAATAATAATTAAATATAATAATAATAATATATATAATAATATAAGACATAACCTTTCGTATATGAAAGAATAGATATAATAAAATATAATATGATCAATAATAAAAATAATAATGGTAATAAATAATGATAATATAATTAATAATAATAATAAATAAATATAATAAATAATAATAAATAATAATAATAATAATAATAATTAATAATAATAATAATAATAAATAATAATAATAAATAATAATAAATAATACCATAATAAATTATTCATAAACCTATTAATAATAATAATAAATAATAATAATAATAATGAATAATTAATAATTAAAATAATTATTATTATTATTATTATTATTTTATTATTATTATTATTATTATTTGTATTCCACTCACCTATTTATTTATTATTATTATATTATTATTATATTATTATTATTTATTAATAGTATTATTAATTATTATATTATTATTATTGATATTGTTTATTTATTATTATTAATATTATATTATATTATTAAAATACTTATTATTATTGATTATTATTTATTATTTATTTATTTATTATTTATTATATTATTATTATTAATATTATTATATTTTATTATTATTTATTTATTATTATTATATATATTTCATATATATGTTACATATAAGATGTGCACTTAAATTTACCGATAAGAAACTTTTGATAAATTTGGAATCTTTTGTAATTAAGTTTTCAAGGAATCGAAAATAAAAAATGTATTTTAATTATCAAAATGTTTGTTACTTGACCGAAATTTAATATTCCCTTTTTGTTTGTATTGAAGTATTGTAGTTTTATACATTATTATTACTATTATTTATTATTTTATTATTATTATTATTATATATTATTATTATTATTATTAATTATTATTTTTTCTGAATCCCAATTTCGAATTTTATTTTTTTTTTATGACTATTTTTTAGATTGAAAATTTAATATGTAAATTAAAAAGAAAATAAAACTTTTCCTCACACATTGTTCCCATACATTTTCCGTTCGGAAAAGTATTATATAAAGAAAAGTAATGTTGTATGACGACTTATTTACTTTCAGGGATACCCTGAAGAATATTCAGTATAGAAAGTGAGCCTTAAATTATTCCATTTTAGAGCAAAATAAATTGAATTTTTCAGAAATGGTAATATTTATTTTTATCATAATCATTTTTATCAATCCATAGTTTTTAGTTTTATTTGTGGAAAATTTATTTGTTATTTATTAATTTAGATTTACAAGGATTTTTGTTATTATTATTGTTTTTTATAATAGTAACATTTACAAGACTACGTTGGAAAAAACAAATATGACCCATAATAAATAATTTTCCTAAAATATGAACGAATTAATTATGTGAAGAAATGTTATTAAAAACATATAATTTTGTTTTACAAAGAAAAAGTTGTTTTTCCGAAGAAAATCCTATATGTCACGATGCTTCATTACTCTTTGTTGTGCAGAATATTTGAAGTCATTTTTCTACCCACTCACGGACTTGAGGTGTGAGGGCGGAGTCTCTGTAGACAAATCTGTGTGAATTCATATATATAAATTAAGGTATTTCCTAACGCAGGCGTTAAGACGTGTACTACTAAATTTTTTTATTATTATTTTGAAAATATTATTTTTTAAATAAATTAATATATTAGCTTTACAAAAATTATAACTAAAATTATGTTTCTTGCAATATTTGCCTAAAAGTGGAAGAACAGCACACACTACACACACGCACACTACAGCACACATGGTAGCTTACACACACACAGCAGCACACTATCACACACACATGATCACACACACACATAACACACACACACTCACACACACACACGAACAACCACACACACAAAACACACACACACACACACACTATATATATAATATATATATAACTATATATATATATAGTATATATATATATGATAGTATATATATATATATATAATATATATAATATATCAATATATATATATATATATATATATATATATATACTGTTAGTAGCTTATAAAAAATATTAATTTGCATATCAAAACAAAAAAGTTATCACAACTAAAACTTCTACGAAAATGGTAAATAAATTCTCCAGAGTTTTAAACATATTTTACAAAAAAAATGACCAAAAATTTTCCATTCAAAAAATGCAACGATTAAAAATATATATAAAAAAAAAAGAGAAGAAGAAGAAAATTAAAATTTATATCACGTGAAAAAGAAGAAGAATGAAGAGGAGTGTAAGAAAGTGTCTGAGACAGGACACTCTTCGATGATATATGAAGGTAAAAGAGGAAGACCAAACCCCCCCACCCCCAAAACCCTTTTGGTCCAGATGGCAGGATACCCTCCCCCAACATCGATCCCTTAACGATCTCCAATCCCTCACTCCATCCGGTACCCCATCCCATGGTTTAAATTTCATTCTCCCTTAAGTATGCAATATACCACCCTCCCTTTAAAACCAAGGCATCTACTGCCTCTCCCTCCTGTCCTTCCTCAACACACCCACGGGAACATCCCGCCTTATTGGCACCTCCATGCCACTCCCCCGCCAATAATAATCAACGGACTCTTCCCCATCGTAATCTCGGTTTCATTTTAAATATCATTTGCGTACCTTGCTTGGCTTCTGCCCTACTTCCATATTGTTTATTGACTTCTGTAGCGCCCCGTAATTTAAAATCTACTCCATATACATGTCTATGTATGTATGTATGTATGTATGTATGTATGTATGTATGTATGTATGTATGTATGTATGTATGTATGTATGTATGTATGTATGTATGTATGTATGTATTCCTTTTTGAGGAATTTTAACTCAAAGCAAGAGATAAAAAAATCCTTTCCCTTAAATGTTAAAGATATTTTTTCGGGAGATTCCGTCCGATTTCAATTCAGGTCTTTTAATTCTCTCTTTTGAGAATATTTTTGGAAGCCGTCGTGACCTGGCCGAAGCTGCCAAATTACAGTATTTCAAGGCGAATTTATCAAGCTATGTATGATCTGTGTGATATACTCACCTACCTAACATACTCGTAGACGACAACTGTTCGGTGGCTTTTCAAATCTTCAATGACTTATAGATTGATGTGCCATACATCATTGATTCTTTACTACATTGCATATACACTGATCCTGTCTTAGAAAATAAAGATCTTGAGACAGTTAGAGCTTTTATCTCAGAGGTTCGTACCTACTTACAAAATGTACTTAAGGAATTTGAACTTGAAAATCTGGAGGAGTGTTCCGCAGGATGTAAGCTGGTGAGCCACATAGTGGCTCTATAAGCTGCTATCAATTTTTTGCTCGGAATCACAAACTCGAAGAAGAAATATAACTATTCTTCAATCAATGTCATCATTGAAAAATATCACATAATTCTCAAATCTTTATAGAGAATGAGAGGAATGAAATCTTACCCATCCTTTTCGTCATAATTCTTTGAATACAAAATCTACCGAAACGGAAAGAAAGCTACTCCTTTCCACTCAATAGCAAAATTTTAGGAGGCTAACCTAGGAATCTTCACTGAGCTTTTAACTGTAAGAAAACATTAAGTAAAATCTTTTGTACGTTTTAACGTTAAAATGATTAAAAGGCAAAGAGAATGGTCAAAAACACAAAATTTGTGTAAAAAAAAAAAAAAAAAATGGTAGATTTCGACATGCAAAATTTGATAGCTTTCTTGGTGATAATGGTCTTAAGTGTTCCTTAAGTTGAGCCTTCATAATTATATCTGTAAGACTTAACATATTGGTAGTAAATATTTACACATGATAATGTCTTCTAATATGGCTTGACGTCAAAGTTATGAGTAAGTAAAGGATTGTTACTTTCGAACCAGCAATGCATTTAAATTATTCTCTTCCGCAGCCATTCAATGATTTATGTAAGTAACCTTAGATACAAGGACTTTGGTAGGAATATTTATTTAACGATATAATTCACAATCTATATATATTATATATTATTATTAGTATATATATTTTATTTATTTTTTTTTTTTATATTATATTTGAAATTGGTTGTATGCCATTTTAAAATGGTTATATATTTTTATATAAATATTATAATATATTTTATATGTTTTAATATTATTTATTATTTTACTTATTAGTGTTTATTTTATTATGATAGGTGGGGGTAGGTATTTGAGTATGAGTGATATGTTATTGAGTATATTTTATTATTATTTATATTTTTTAAATGGTAGTAATTTGCTAATCTTACAATAGTTATTCGCCATTTTTTTATAGGTTGTTTTATATTATTATTGTATTTTTATTTTATTATATATAATTATATATATATTTTTGTAA
>JABUQX010066137.1:22500-23621 GCA_015478945.1 Trachelipus rathkii
AACGTATTGAGAGTTGTGTGGTGTGAAGAAAGGGTAAACGAGAAAATAAATGAAAGTATGTGAGATTTTTTGGTCATATGGAAAAGGATGGATGTAGTCGGTTTTAGCGGATGTAGAATGGTGAGTGTGTTGGGAACTGACCGGCTGGGGAGACCGAAGAAAAAGTGGATTGAGTCGTAAAACACGAGTGTCTGAGGAGAGAAATGAGAGTTGTGGCAGAGGCTAGAATTAAGGGTGCAATATAGGAGAAGAATGGCGGGGGTTTGGTGAGGGGGTATGGTTGTGGCCCACCTGGGCCAGGGATGAACCCTACACTTGACGATTTACGCATAGTGGGGTCCGTCCGCCTGATTGCGACGAGTTCTTACTAATTAATGATAAAGAGGGGGCGGTAAGGCTGGGCTTTCCTTTTCGACTTTTGTCATATTCTTCTACTGCTTTTCTTTTCCGATGCATGTACGCACCTTACCCCAGTCTTGGGGAGAAAAAGGTAGATGATGTAGAAGAAGATTTATAGAAAAACTAGAAAATAAGAAAATCTCTTCCGAGTGATAATCTTTAAAGTTAATTTTGAATATTTATTAAGAAATGACAATTACAATCAATAATTACCCAAACAAAAAATAATTTTGAAAGTGTATTTTCAACATCGAATATATCAATAAAATAATAAGTTAAATATATATATATATATATAATATAAATTATATATATATATATAAATATAATATATATAATATATATATAATTTTTTTTCAAACTTCAAAGAGTAAACATCCGCATTTCGCATCCGCCCTCCTCATCTAACTTTAAGATCGCATCTTCATCCGCTCCGCAAACAGTCAAATTTTGACATCCGGTCCATCCTAATATATATATAATTATTATATATATATAAAGGTATATATATATATATATATATATATATATATATATATATATATATATATATATATATATATATATATATATATATTATATATATATATATATATAATATACAATATATATATATATATATATATATATATATAACTAATATATAATATATATATATATATATAAGTGAATTTAATTCAAACTTCAAAGAGGGTAAACATCGGGCATTCCGCATCCGCAGC
>JABUQX010066138.1:0-17116 GCA_015478945.1 Trachelipus rathkii
ACCTTGTCTAATTCATACAGACCAACGAATACTGTAAACGTAGCAAAGTTTTATCCAAACATAACAGTAAAAATATGTTCTTTGAATAAAATATAGTAAATTGTAATAGTTTTCTGATTTTAAAGCAGTAAATCAGAAATCAGCAAATCAAACCATCAACTCCTCCTACTCCTCCTCCTCCTGCCTATTGATTTATTGATCTACTGATTCATGTCATATTTCGAGTATTGCCGACTAAACAAACACAAAAAAGTTTTTATATACTAACCATCGAATATGATGCTAACGTAAAATTTTTACATTAAAAGTGCTAAATAAACATACTGAATAAGAAATATAATGTCAACGACAAACTAAACGTACATAGGTACGAATAAACTACTAAGATTAACAAACTTCCGCACTTAACAAAGTAAAGTACCTAACACAGAATCGTACAAAACGTAACCTATTCCAATTTTTCAAGCATATCTAAATATCAATGTTTCTTACTACACATGATCAAATCGTATATTTAACAAACATTTGCATACCGGTCTAATCACATACTGACAGCGAATATTGCCAACGTATCCGAATTTTTACATCGAACTTCGTAATATTTAAAAAAAAATCATCATTTACCTCGCTAATTCTCATAAAGCCCACGAATAACTGCAAAGCAAACAAAGTTTTTAACCAAACATAAAAATAAGTTTTTTAGATGGATCTACGAATATATGCTTACGTCACATAACAGTTTTAACATCAATAAAGCTGACATATCTTACCTGAACAAGAATATAATGTACAAATCAATACTTAAATACCACGAGTATGAATAACTCCTCTAACATCACTGAAAATTCCCTACTTATATAGGTCAAGTAGCTAACAGGTCATACGATCCTCGATATGTTACCGACTTTTCCGCATATCGCAACCAGTAAAGACGTATTATTCATAACAAAATCCCTCAACAAGTGACGCAATCTATCAAAGATACAACATCTTGAACTATGATTGAACTATCTTCATCAAAGTGTCATTCGTCTCGAATATAACATCATTTGAAATGAATAAACGTAGACATTAGCAAATTCTCAGGCAATTCTAACATTACTCAACAAAAACTTAACCTAGGCTCACGTTTTTAACACATCATCGTCAGTTAACACAGAATATCTGTACAAACTAATCTTTCTCTGAACTACATGAGATTTCGGGTCTCTAACAAATCAGCGTTACATCTCACACGTCTGGTAATATTTAACATAACGTACCTAACTTACGAATAAACCAAGAGTTTCATTAACCAAGAGTTCTAAAGCAACACATCACTCCCGAGAGAAAACTCAAAGGGGATGCGCCCCATGATAAGGGTGTGATCCTGAGAAGGTGATCACCCCGAGGGGGTGTAAGCGGGTTTTACCCCTCCGAAGGAGGGGTAAGGCCTCAGTTTGTTATGTTTGGATAAAACTTTGTTATGTTTGCTACTATTTGGGTTTTACTTCCCTCGTAGTTCGCTTTATTGGATAAGTTGTTAATGATAGCTGTTTATTCGATTGGTTGTTGTTGGGTTGTTGTTAAGTTTGTTATATTCTTATATATTAGCTTAACTGAGGGTAAAACTTTACTTGTTTGGTCTTTACCCATTAGGTATTATACTGGTTAGGTAAGGTTATGATAAATTTTTGGTAAATATTACTATGTTAATATTGTAAGATTAATATTTTCATTTATTGACATGTTTGATAAAGTGTGAATGGGTTATGTTTTGTATGCCTTGTTAGTTACTTTACTGTTTATAGTTTGGACTTTGTTAATGTTAGCAGTTTTCATTCTTGCTTAAGATGTGTCAGATTTTTCGTTGTGTATTATATAGTATATGGCAATGTTATGTTGTGTTATGTTATATTAACTTTGTTACGTTGACATACTTTCGCTGGTCTGTAAGATAAATTAGGTTAGGCTATGGTAAATTTTTGTTAAAATTACCTGTTATGTAAAATTAACATTGTTATGTTAGAGACATGTTTGAGAAAAAGTGTGAATAGTTACGTTTTTGGATGTTATAGTTAGTTACTCTACTGTTGTTAAGTATGGAAATTTGTTAACGTTAACCATTTAATTCCTGTTTAAGATGTGTTAAGTTTTTGTCGTTGTTGGGTTATATTCATAGTTCAGATATTGCTTGTTAGCTTTATTATGTGGAAACTTTGTTACGTTCATATTTTGAATGATCTTTGTATAAAGAACACTTGCTTTTAATGTTATGTTTATCCATAAATATTACTATGTTATTACTTAATGCAATAAATCAATAGATCAATAGATCAAGAATGGACAAGGAGGGTGGCTGGATAGTGGTTTGATTTTACTGATTTACTGATTTATCCGGGTATGTAAACGTTACAATTTTAGTAAAATTTGACTTGAAATTGATTGATCAATAGATCAAGTAGATAATAGATCAGAAGGATCACGGACTGGACAGAAGGGGATTGGGATTGGGGTTTGATTTTGCTGATTTACTGACTTTAGGGTTATGTAAAACGTTACAATTTAGTAAAAAATTTGACTTATAATAGATCAATAGATCCAATAGATCAATAGATCATGGTTGGACAGTAGGGTAGGTTTGGATGCGCTTGATTTACTGTTTACTGATTTAGGGTATGTAAAAATGACAATTTTAGTAAAAAATTGGACCTTAATCAATAGATCAAAGAGTCAATAGATCAATAGATAAATGATCATGACTGGACAGGAGGTAGGTTGGATGGCTGATTTTACTGATTTATGATTTAGGGTATGTAAAATATGACAATTTTAGTAAAAATATGACTTAAATCAATAGATCAATAGATCAATAGATCAATAGATCAATATGATCATGATTGGACAGGATATGAGGAGTTAAGGTGTTGGATGGGCTTGATTTACTGATTAACTGATTTAGGGTATGAAAAACTGACATTTTAGTAAAATTTACTTGGAAACTTAGATCAAAATAGCTCAATAATCAATAGATAATAGATCAACTAGATCAATAGATCAATAGATCATGGTTGGACAGGTGGGTAGGTTGGGTGGTTTGATTTAATAATTTACTGTTTTAGGGTATGTAAAAACGTAAATTTGTAAGTTTTAACATAAAAAGAATAAGATTTTATTTATTTAAATTTTTTTTAATTTTTTTCTTTTCTGTTAATCGTGCTGGCAATCCTAAAAAGATGTTATACCAAGTTTAGTCGTTTTATGTCAATATTTCAGAATCGGGGCGACCCCCCTTTGGGCTGTGTACGGCTGTTTAACCCATATATGATGTGAGTTCTTATATGAAGGCTATATACCGAGTTTCAGCTTTCTACGTCAATATTCAATGTTTGAAGGGGGCCAGCACCCCCCTTGGGGTATGCAGGGTCATGTAACATCGCTAACAGTGAGTTTACGTTATACCTAAAACGGAGTACCAGTTTGATAGAGATACCATGTCTCAACTCTAATCACAACCGTTCAAAGTAAGGTAGAGCGTGTGCGAGACCGGGCATGCGGTGGCGGTGCGGTGCGGTGGGGTGCGAAAATAGTAGATGTACGATGCGTCGCCGATGCTGGTGCACAAGGGCTTCATAAAACAACTCAGAGTGATCCTGGCTGGTAAGTAATAATGCTTCAATAATAATATATAAAATATATAATAATATTATAATATAATATAATAAAATAATAATAATAATATAATAATAATAATAATAATAATAATAATAATAATAATAATAATAATAATAATAATAATAATAATAATAATAATAATAATAATAATAAATAATAATAATAATAATACAGACAGATAGACAGATAGACAGACAGACCTTCGGTCTGTCTGTTTGTCGGTCTGTCTGACCTCCAGGTGGTCGAATTAGGCCTAATCTCCATGCTCTCAGCGGCCGCAACAAGGGCGTAAGCGCAATATCAACGTCGACCCTCGGGGGCGACCCCCCCTCTATATACATCCTAGAGACTTGAAATTTACCCTGTTTCGAGCTTAATACCTCAATAGATTATATTCCAAGTTTCAGACCTATATCTCTATTCCTTCATATCGAAAAGGGTGGTAGAGGTCCGGATGTCACATAACTACTCACTTCTTTTGACACTGGCAATTAGTTATTTAGTTAATAGTATAATATTTTTATATTTTAATATTTCACCAATTTCTTTTCTAACAAATATATTAATTAGAACTTATCTGTGATAATTTTTTTACTTCCTCGGCAGTCCTTTTTTTCTTCGGTTGTGATGTGTCGATTCCTGTGCCCTGAAAATCCTCATAGAAAGGTTAAATGTCACTGTCACTGCTAATATCCTACGGCACTCGAGACATTGGACAACTAATTTCTTTTAAATCCGAGACTTTCCAACCTCGGAGCATTCCTTATTTTTTCATGACTTATAATATAAAAGGGACCTTTCTGGTTATCCAATTGTTAAATGAAATAAAACAAAAAATACGTAATTCACTTAACCCTCGCTCGTATGATAGCGTTTTGGATACGCCGCACAGTACGGTGTGCGGCAAAACAATCGCCACACTCACCCAATACTTTTTACGGTGTATTTCTTAATTATGACAACTAATTTCATTTAGATAATGTGTATTGGACCTTTTGCAGTTGATCTAGCCAGTTTTTGTTACCTAATGTTTATTATTATTATTTTTAATTATTATTTGAAAAATGATTTTTTTTCTTGTGTTATTTCCATTGGCAACTATAAGATTGGATGTAAAAAAAAAACTATATAGCGAAATCTCTTCAAATTTGATAGATATATTCCTAGATTAGTACTAAAAACAATCTCTACAGCACTTATGGCCCAAAGACCCAAAAAAAAATTTATATTGTAATTTATAGTTGTTTTATTTTTTAACCATTTTTTTTGATAAATACAGTACAAACAAATCTTTTTGGATCAAATATTCAATTATGTTAAAAATTCTAATATTTTATCTAAATCTGTAAATTTTGAAATAAAGAAAATTGTTAAAGAGTGGTCAAAAATTTACCCATGTGTAACGCGCACGTACGGTGTGGCAAATTTTGCCCCAAACATGATATTTTTTAAAGCAGCTGTTGATTTGTTAATTTTGATAAACTAATTTCATATAGAAAATATAATGTATTTGGCCGCTTTTGCATTGAATCTGGCATGTTTTCGCTACTTATGTTTATTTATTGATTTACCGAAAAATTATCAAGAGGGTGCTGCGCAACGCTACGTGTGTGGGGCATCATTTTTTTGCCCACCCCAGTATCTCCCCGGTTTAACTTCATTAAGTTGTTCATATTCTCTTTACACAAATTTCAGAGGTCTTTTTTCAAAATCTTTTTGAGGAATACCCTGGAAGGAAAAAATTGAACCAAAAAACTTTTGAAAATTAAAAAAAAAAAAAAAGTGGGCAAAATTTGCCCACAGCGTACGCGCGAGGGTTAATATTCATATAACAAAACATACAATACCCATTTAATAGATTTGATAAGGGAAATCCATATATATATATATATTAGTATATAATATATTATTATAACTATATTATAGTTATATATATACTATATCTCAGTATTAGTTATAATTATATATATATTAATAGTATATAAATATATGTATATGGTTAATTGAGTAATTAATAATATAAATATATATATTATACTATATATATATATATATAATATATATATATATGAATTATATATATTATATTAAGTATATTCATTTAGATATATATATATATATATATAATAAACACGGTCTACTTTTCCTAATAGTTTCTCAGTCAATAAAAATGATTCCTTGTTGTTTGTGTGCTTTCGTGTAATTAAGGTCAGTTCGAAACATATATGAAACATGTGAACAAAACGACGAATCTCATAAAATCTTGAAACTGCGCATCATAAAGTCCTTTCCCCTCATTTGATTCGAGGCTTTGTTTTCAGTTTTATTTGTGTTCATAATATGAATAAAGTTGGCCACACACGTCTATTTCTCCGTGCGATCAAAGCAAGAAATCTTCACAGAATATTATGTTATCTTGTTTCGTTTCTTATATTTTGATAGGTTGGTCGTCACATATTTACTTGAATGACACATTTACCGTGAGTTTTTCCAAGTTACTTTACAGAATTGTGGCGCTAATAATATATTCAGTCTTCATTATAACATAAGATATGGTATCCATCCATCCATTTTATATAATATATATATAGTTAGTATCTATCTATATATATATATATACACTACACTATATATATATATATTTAATATTATATATATAGTACTTTATATATTATAGTATAATATAATATATATCTATATATAATATTATATATTATATATATATTATATATATATATATATATATAATATATATATATTAATATATATATAGTATATATATATCGTCTCTATATATATATATATATATTATATATATATATATAGTTATAGTATATTTTTATATATTTATATATATATAATACATATTATATTATATATATATCGATATATATATATATATTATATAATATATAGTTATATATATATATATATATATATATATATTATATATATATATTATATATATAGTATATATATAATATATAATATATATATACGTATATATATATTATTATATATATACTATATATATATATATATATACTATTTATATATATATATATCATATATATATATATATATAATATATATATAAATATCAGTATAATATCATCACTAATATATCCAAAATAATATATAAAAATAAACAATATATTTATATCTTTTATTATAGAATAATTATATTATTAATATATATATATATATATATATATATATAAATATATATATTATATATATATATTATTATATATATATAGTATAATATAGTATTTATATATATATATATATATATAATATATATATATATATATACTATATATATACCAGAACGTGAGAATTCCAATTTCAAATATTATTCAATCAAGTGAATCAAAGGCTGACATGAACCCCATACACGGCGATCGAATGTCTACAAGCTATTGGCAAGTGGGTGCAAAAAAGAAAATGAAAGATAGCTCTTGACTTTAACAATAGTGTAAATGTATAGATTAGCATAGCGGTTAAGTGTGGGGCAAAAAGCTTGAAGAATATTGGTATTAATGGGTTTAAAGAATGTGCTTTGAAAGTATGAAACGTTAGCAGTATGCATAGAGAGGTCGGAAGCAATATCAGATATAATATGACAAATGAGAGATTGATAATCAGAAATCGTCAGCAGGCAAAGAGATTAGGGTTTTGAAATGAGCGTAGAAGAGTTACAAGTTGAGAAGTCTTCGAATTCCAGCATTTTAAGAAACGGCTTTGGTGAGCGGAACAAATCCTATGCATGCAATACATATCCCATAAAATAACAAACAACGCCCGCTATACCTAGAGCGAGCAACTAGTGTGGTGTGAAAGAAGTTCTGAAAACGACCTCAGAAGCTAGAACCTTCAGATTTTAACTTATTAGAAACATCATACTCTGAACCTTCTAAGAAAGATCGGGAGAAAGAAATACAAAACGTTAACAAATGGAAGGTTAGTGAAATATTTTATAAGTACGATAAATGAAGGAATTGAGTTTTTGAGTAATGAAAACGACTTTGTTGTCCTCTGACCCAATTAACAATAAACCAAGCAAGGTCAGTGGTCCAGCTGCTCCAGGCCTGCTTTCAAGCAAGTTTAAGTGAAATATATTCGGTCGATATTGAAAGGATGGATCCGTCAGCGTAATATAGGATTAAGTTAACGACGAGAAAAAAGGTCATTTATGAAAAATATAAAAGTTAGGGAGGATGACAGCAGACCTGAGAAGTACCCTTATTTATAGGTTTAAAGACTGAACGGTGGCCGTCTACAAAGCTGCTATAGACGGAATGAGTGGAGAGGAAATAAGGAGTAATTACAAGTTTAGGATTGTACCAGAAAAAATGACTTTGAGGTATCAAAACTTTATGCAGATTTTCTCGAGGGCTTTTCGATGATTTTCCCTGTGGCTCATACAGCAAAAGATTCCGAAATGACGAAGCAAACAAGAAACAGAGAGAAAGAAAGATGACCATTATGTATATTCGTAGTTGATTTGGGCACTCACGATACCGCTTGGTAGACAAAATTGTTAGTGATTGGGCGAGGGGTGGCAATTACTGTTCTGTTAGCGATGTTTTGAGTTGATAGATGTATGTTGCTTGCGTCAGGTTTATGGCAGTATTTAGATTCTGGTGTGTAGTGACTATGGTAATGTCGTCCGAGTAGGTTGTTGTTTTTATGTAGTCTGTTTGTTGTTGTGGGAGGTCGGCTATGAAAAGGTTGAATAATTTGGGAATAGGATTTCGCCTTGGGGTACTCCGTTGTTGATGTTTACTGTTCTGGTTTTTTTGTTGTTTGTATTTGTGCTGTTCTTCCTGAAAGGAAATTGAAAATCCATTTCTTTAGGCTGGTGGGGATATTTTATTTTACTATTTTATGGATTAAATTATTCTTAGGTACTGTGTTAAAGGCATTGTTAATGTTGATTGTTATAATTATTTTTTTGTGAAATGGTTTCGAGTTTAAGCCGTTGATTGCGGGTTAGATGATATTTATGAGTTTTGTTGTGCTTGAATGATTTTGTTTGAAAGCGTGTTGGACTTTGTGTTTCGTGATGTGTGGAATTGTTTTGTTTAGTATGGTTTTTCTCGTAGTTTGCTTAGTGTTGATCATAGGGAAATGGGGCGATATGATGGGGGTCAGAGAGGTCTTTTCCTGGTTTTAGTTTGGATATAATGATAGCTTTTTTCAGGATAGGGGGAATGAAATTTAGGCTGATGGAACTGAGTATATTTATGCTAATTAAGTTAAAGCGGTGTTTCCTAGCTGTTTGAGGTGTTTGTTTGAGATGTTGTCTGGGTCAGTTGCAGGTGAGTTTTTAAGTGTCTTTGTTATGTTTTCTGTCTGTTGTTGTTATCCCTATTGTTGGGTTGTGGTTGAGTTTTATTTCCTTGAGAGCTTTGATGATTTTCCTATTTTGAAGGTGTGTGGGTTTTTTACTCTGCTTTGCGAAGTGAGTTGCAAGAATGTTTGCGTGTTGTTTGGTAGATTGGGGGTTTTGTGTGTCTGGATTTTTGACGGCTTCATAAGTGTATTTTTGCTGGTTGGTAGAGTTTCTCAGTATGTTTATTATTTTCCACATTCTGGTGTTTTTAGTGTTGGATGATCTTGGTGAGGAAAGTTTGTATTTTGTTCGAAGAATGTGTATTTGTTAAATTTGTGATTTGGGTGTTTAGGGCATTAACCTGTGATGTCGTTTGTAGTGATATGGGTAATATTTTCCTGAGTGAGTTGCGTTGTTTAAGAGCAAGATCCAATATTTGGGATTTTGGGACCCCATTTTAACCCCCACCTAAAAATTGACATTAAATTCTTAATTTTCAGATAATTTTGATGGGGAAAAAAGCAAACCGCAGCTTTTTGTGACCTCTAGAACGTCATTTTCGGGTGGCCAGAAATTGTGAACACAGTTTAGAGTTTCATTTTTCCGAATTCACTTGATATTTTTTGTATCAACTTTTAAATTTTTTTTCGAAATGACTTCAAACTTGAAATATACAGAGATGGGTCTATTGCGCACAAAATTAGAGAAGTAGTTTTTTGATTTTTGAAAAATTGTGCTCAGCAATTTAAAAAAAAAGTAGATTTTGAAATAATGCTGAGCACAATTTCTCAAAAATCAAAAAACTACTCTACTTCTTTGCGCAATAGACTAATCTATGTATATTTCAAGTTTGAAGTCATTTCGAAAATTTTTTTTTAAGTTGATACGAAAAAATGTCAAAAAGTTAGGTTCGGAAAAAATGAAAACGCCGAAACAATGACTACAGACACAGAAAAACACCCGAAAATGACGTTCTAGAGGTCAGAAAAAGTGCGGTTTTCTTTTTTCCCCATCAAAATTGTCTGAAAATTAAGAATTTTATGTCCATTTTTAGGTGGGGGCTAAAATGTTGTCCCAAAATCCCAAATATTGGATCATGCCCTTAATTAGTTGTTCAATTTCAGGTGCTAGAGTGGGTTGTATTTTTTAATGTATCCTCTGGGAATGAAGTGATTACCTGCTTTTTGGATTAGAGAAGTAAAATTTTGTATGACTTTGTTAAGTGTTGATGTGTTTGTGATATTTAGAAAATGCATGTTGTTTTCTATATAGTTGGTGAATTTTGTTCAGTCGGCTTTTTTTGTAATTTGCGTATGTTTACCTGAGTGTGTAGTTTGTTGTTATATTATTATTATCATCATCATTACCCACTTTCTCTCTCCACGACTTGGGGTAAAGTACGTAGCATGCACTGGAAATAGAAAAGTATTATAAGAATATGACGCAAGTCGAAAAGAAAGCCCAGCCTTACAGCCCCCTTTATACCCTTTAGTGAGAACTCGCTGCAGTCAGAAAAATCCACAATAGACCCTCACTATGGCATCTCGTCAATGTAAGGTTCATCCCTTGGCTCAGGTGGCCACAACCATAACCCCTCAAACAAACCTGAAATTCTCGCCTCTGCCAAACTCACATTCATCTCCTCCAGATATTCCTTTACCGACTCAATCCACTTTTTCTTCGGTATCCTAGCCGGTCGATTCCCAGCACACTCTCCACTATACATCTGCTTAACCAACTGACTATCATCCATCCTTTCAACATGACCAGACCATCTCAATGTACTTTCATTTATTCTCTCATTTACTCCTTTCTTCTTACCACACAACTCCCTAATGCCTTCATTCCTCATTTCGTCAATTCTTCTCACAACTAACATGCCCCAAAGATTGTCCATCTGAACACGTTGTACGTTAGATCTATACCTCTTATCCCAGACCATAGTTTCACTACTATATATTACCACAGGTAAAAACATACCCTATGTAAGACACTAGCGCACTTAATACTTAGTCACTTTACATCCATCAAAAATTTAATTGCTCCATCCACCTTCCTACCATTCGCAACTATCCTACTACACTCTGAATCATCCATTCCCTTTTCATCCAACGTATATCCTAAGTATTTAAACTCAGACACTTGTTCAGTTGCTCACCATTCAGCATAACTTCACACCGAGGACTGTCCTCACTCACAACTCTAACATTACTCTTATCTACGTTTTTTTCAAACCCCTCCTTATAGACACCCTGGCAAATCCCTCTACCACTCTTCTCAAATTCTCTTCAGATTCGCCACTCAAAATCAAATAATCTGCATACGATAGGTAGGGCACCTTACACTCTTTTACATTCTCTATCATTCTATCACCTTCTGCCACCTCCACCTCTAATTCTTTCATAACCCCATCCATATACAAATTGAATAACCAAGGAGACATAACACATCCCTGTTTCACTTGGCTATTATTATTAAACCAATCATTTTCAACTCCGTTATTTCTTACACACGCTTCACTATCGTCATACATACTTTTGATTCCATTCAGAACCTACCACCAACACCATTTATCACTAACACCTTCTAATATATATATATATATATATATATATATATATATATATATATATATATATATATTAATATATATATATATATATATATATATATATATATATATATATATATATATATATATATCTTTTGAAGAACCTATTTGAGTTGTTGAAGGCTATGTTATCGATCAAGTTTAATGATGATATAATGATAATGAAATTATTCGAGGCCATGTTACTCGAGAAACGATTTTTTTTTCAGTTTACAACATTCATTACGGAAAACTAATTCAGATGCGCTCATGAGGAGCTTCCACAAATTTTCTTGATCAGCAAAAATTGTCTGCTCAACCTTTTCCTAACATAAGATTTGCATTGAATTAAATTGGACAAATTTGCTTTTTTTTTAATTAAGCAACAATTGCAAGTCCTAACTGCTTATATATATATATATATATATATATATATATATATATATATATATATATATATATATATATATATATATATATATATATATATATATATATATATATATATATATATATATATATATATATATATATTTTTATAAGATAAATATCTATATATAGATATATATATATATATATATATATATATATATATATATATATATATATATATATAGTTATCAATATATATATATATATATATATATATATATATATATATATATATATAGGGATCAAAGGTATTTCAAGCATACATGCAATAAAGTTGAAATAAAAAATATTAATGGGAACCCAACCTGTGAAATAGTATTTAACCACCTTGTGACCCTTTTTCAGAGGATGAATCCGGAAGCACATAGATAATGCAAAGTTTCTGGAGGAACCTATTAAACTCTAGCCATTTCATAAGTTTTTTTTTATAGATACACAATTTGTTCCGCTCAAGAAAGACCACGAAAAAATAACATGCTAGAATTATTAGGAACAAGTAAAGCTTTGAGCTTTGTCTTTTTAACTTTTAAAGAGCATGTTTGAGTTTTATAAAGATTGTGCTAAGTTAAAAGTTAAAGAAACAGAGTTTTTGATGAGTATGAAATGTTTAGGATTTATCTGTATCATCTATATACAAAGAGTTTTGGAACACCCCAAAAAAATTAAAATTTCCAGTTAATCAGACTACTTTTTGAAATGGACAGAAGATGAATAGACAAATGAAATGTCATTAATGTGAATTAGAATGTGGGAATGGAATATCAAAACTCTGAGTAACACCACAATTAAAAGATTTAAAAGATAAACTGTGGCAGACTACAACAGATTCCATGGAACAACCAAAATGAACATTAGCTATAAGACTATTAAGATTATAATAACAATCCGATGTGAGAAAGTTAGAAAAACAAAGTTTTGAGCCAGAATCTTACAGATCTTTTTGATATGGTTAATTCAATAAAAAAATCACCAATTTTTCCGAAGAAAGAGGACCAAGAGTAGAAGAAAGAGAAAAAATGCTTAGGTTTCTTTAGAAATCCACATTGTTAATCAGAGTTTTATTAAAAGATTTAAATGATATCCAAACATCCGACTTATGATAGATTCAAAAGTTGAATACTTATTAGATGACTGAGTAGGAACAGAGAGAAAAAAAGAAAAAAGATTCCTTAATATGGAAAATAACTATGTGATTAACGTACACGATAAAGATAGCAAAACCACGATGCAAACTCGGATAACCATATGCAACACAATCAAAACATAAAGATTAACACAGACACAGAAGAAATTAAACAAATATATGATTTGCAAAAGATAACGGAATAGAAATACCACCAAAATCCTCTAAGATATAGCTAGAGGATAAAGTTAGAGTGAAGATTTCAGCTTTAGTAGAGGGGTAAGAAAAACTGAAGTTGACTGAATTAGTATTGAGAAAAGCTGAATTACCAAAAGTAGAGATTTCTGAGAAAAGAAGAGAGGATGATTTTCGTTCAAAACCAATTGATCCAATAATTGTCACTAATAAATTGAGTTAAAAGATACATGGAACTACAAATAGGTATATAAGTTTGGGAGTGTATATGCAAATGAACTAAAGACCAAAGCATAAAATTTGAAAGTTCGCAAATTGGAACGAGAGAACAAACATTCCTGCTCAGATAGGGATAACAGAAAGTTTAAGAGAAAAATTGAGTAAAAAGAAAGTAGGAGAGAACAGTGTAGCATATTACTGGCTGAGCTCTTTGATTATATAGTTTCAGCTTTTAAAAAGAAGTTATGGTTCAGTAAAATAGAGATAAAACAAAAGTGACATTCAAGAGTGGTGAAGCTAATTCAAAGTTTATCTATGTTGTAGAAGTTGATGGCGAAATAAGCAGACCTGAACAAAAACAAACCTCATTTTCGTAACTTAAGGTGCTGAAGACGATAATAAGGCAAAGGTTAGTTTTTTTTCACGACCAGATTATCATCATGATTTCTTAAAGAATAATAAATTTTTTAATTTGTTATTTGTTAAAAACGTACGACGAACAGGAGTAAAGAAGTAGGGTGAGTTTTTTTTATTCCATCCTAGGACACCCTAAACCCAATATGGAACATTTCATCGAACAAACGTAGTCTTCAATAGTCGATTCGATAATTATCAATATAGGCAATAAAATAAATAGTGTAAAACAAATTAAAATGAGAGATAATTAAATATACGTTTTTATTTATTACTATTCATTTCACTTTTCAAGTTTACTTGATAAATTGAAAAAATTATGGCATTTTTATATACGGTATTTAAAATTATTTCAAGAAATTACTTTGAAATATTCTGAGATAATCTGTTATTTTTCCCTCTTCTTATTTTTTGCAAAATCTGCAAGATATAGAAGATGCTATGAATCACACTCAGCTGTCATTTTGAAAGTGTTGAAATAAGATTAACTGTTGATTTTTATATTGATTTTATTATTATAATTCAAGATTTATAGCTTCCTTAGATATCTAATATTGCTTTCAGAATAATGAGTTGTCCAGTTGGGTCTATAAATTTACAAAAGAATATTTTTTGACGAGAGAGAGTTTTTTCGTAAGAAAACAGGCTAAAATTTCTTGAAAAAAAACAGCAGCAACAAGAAAGTTTTTTTATCAATGGATACTCAAAAGAATATTCCACGCATAAATTTTAATCTTAGTCATTTAACATAAAAATAAGATAAAAATGGAAAAAATAATAATTTTCATTATAAAGTCATACTATTATAGAGTAACCTGTATTAACCTTTTTATCTTTTTCTAATTTATTTTTTGACCTGCTACGGCCATTATTAATTAGAATATATATTAATGGTGTAAACTAAAACCAATTAAAAATATATTGTGTTAACCAAATAGGTATATGTAATTTTTTTTTAAATAAAAACAAACCTTGTCTACTAAGATTTATTCCGGAACAAACATATACTATATAGTACAATCTTGAAATTGACATAGCTCTTTCAAACCTAACAACGGTGATCATTTATTATAGGAAATAAAATTTAGCTTATGCAGTTTTTGCAAAATTCTTGTTTTACTAGCCTAGGGTAAGTAGTTTGAACAGGGATTCTGGGGTAATGTGAACAAGGGTATGATTATAATTTACATGTAAAAAAAATACTCATTTTACACCTTTGTTTTAAAAATTTTTATCTCTCTGTCTCAAACCTTTTTGATACTGTTTCAGATGCCAAGAATATACAAAAGGAAAGAAGGATGCAGTAAATATAAACCATGGTTCGGGCATCTTTGGATGCTGAAGATGGAATATCTATATCAGCTTTAGCAAAGAAAAACAATGTTTCCATTTCTACTTTACGAAAAAAAGTCCAAGGGCTTGTTAAAAATCCGGTTCAAACTGGTAGGCGGACGGGTCTTCATTCTTCTGAAAATGAAATAATTGCTGAATATTTAGCATTACTTGGGGATTATGAACTGGCCTTTAAAAAACTTGAACTTAGAGGTTTTGTTATACAATGTTTAGATTCAAAGGGTAGGTCAATAGCTCTCTTTATAGGCAATATGCCAAGTGAAGATTGGCTGGATGGCTCCCTAAAGAGGAATGATAGATTTGTATCACAAAGAAATGTCTAAATTTAAGTAGGAAGAGGGGAGTTGTCTCTGAGTACTTTGACAAATTTGAAAAGCTTAGAGTAAATTACGGTAATTTAAATCTGATAGACTATCCTGGAACAAACCTAATGCTATTCAGTAAAGGAATAAAAAGTGCAGGAAGTATCATGAACATTTCCAAAACAGCTGTATTTATTGGTTGTTGCAAGTGCTGCAGGAAAAATGAAGCCTCCTTACGTGGTGTATAAAGGTGAACATCTAGATGCTTATATGGAAGATTGTCTACTACATTACCAATATAACACAAATGAATGTGGCTGATTTGATGGCACCATTTTCATGGATTAACTTTTAAAAATTGTGATTCCATTCTTCAACCGGAATTGTATTAACAAGAATGAAATAAAATCTCAATCGGAGATACCCTTCCCCGTTCCATGTCTCTACAAGCCGTAGATAGATTGCAATATAACAATATATAAATGGTATTTCTTCCACCCAATTCCACACACTTGCTCCAAACATTAGATGTTGCGATCTTTCATCCTTTAAAAGTGTAGTGGAAGAAAGTAAAAGAAAACTTTAGGTGTGTTGGAACACTTACACAACTTTCCAAGAAATATAATTCTGAAGCTCTTAACAGAATATTTGAACAACATGAAGAACGACTGGGAAAGAATCTTCTTTGCTGGGTTTAAAGCATGCGGGATATACACTTTGTTCTAGAAGCATTTCCTCTCTAAGTTTATTTATTCATCACCATCAAAAACATTTAGGTCACAACATATAAGCCTGGAATTCATTAGATATTATTCAGATAAAAGAAAAAAGTCTATTGAAATGTTACGTAGGAAGAGAAAAAGAAGAATTAATGTCCAGCCAGGCCTATCCATTTCTTCATTTGATATACAAGTTGCCTTCACATCATATGATGCTGAGACTAATAAGAGTAGAGAATGTTAATAGGAAGAAAGGTGGTAATGTACCTATAACAGATGTGGATAATTCCAGCAACGAGAAAAGAATTAAACCAGATATCGAGGTGGGAAGTTATGATTTGGTAAATTTTGAGGAGGAAAGACTGAAGCCTCATTGATACGCCAGTAAAGTATTATCAATAAATAAAGAAGCATGTCGTGTCAATGTTAAATTCTTAAGGAAAAACAGAAAACACTAAAAAATCCGTTCAAAAAACTGTAGTTTTCAAGGAACCTTCAAACAAAGTTATAAGTGATGCACAAATGAATCAAACATTGAAGAAAGTGTCACTCATTGATTTTAGAAGGGACATCTTTAGACATTTGGTGGCATAAGTTTAAAATAAAGAACAACAAATAGGCAACAAATGTACTCTGTTCACATTGTTTGAAGCCAAAATTTCAGAGTTATGGTATTTAAAATATTTTCTTAATTAATTATTATTATGATTTTTTCATTATCATGACCCTGAATATTTGAGAAAAAGTCAATATTCAATTTTTTCAAAAAGTAATAAC
>JABUQX010066139.1:0-10000 GCA_015478945.1 Trachelipus rathkii
GAGGAATGAGTAGAGAAGGCAGTGCACATCATAAAGCATACTGCTTCTATACTCTTCTCACCAATCTCACACTTCCAACACGTCAATCATGTGTTACTGCTTATATGCAAGATGTGAGTAGTCTCTTGATCTCTTCTAACTCTCTTTTGACACTCTTTACTGTTCCAAATACGCTATAAGTTAATGTCAGCTAATCGGCGACAGCACCTACCATTTCATGAGTACACCTTACCCAGGTTTTTAACTCAAACCAATTCGTCGTGTTTATATCCTGCTTCTGTTTTTACCTTACTTATGCTATCACGTATGTACTTCTTACTGCCTTGTATCAGCCTGCCTCGAACTCTCATGAATCCTCTCCAGAACTCTGATTTTCTCAGTTACTTACTCTCTAGGCACAGATCAAATGCTTTCTTCAGCATATTTAGAATGGTCGAATATACCTTGCCTTCTTATTGTAGTTACTCCATGTACGATATAGTTCGTATTACTGTACTCAGTTACATTAATAGCTATAAATTAAATCCTGTAGTACACATTTTGATCTATGTATTCGAATGATATTCCGACCCATGGTTTCTGGTGTTCCTTGTACCCAGTGAGCTTGCTTTGCCCAATGTCTGCTCTATTTTTATTTGAATTTCTATTCGCTAGATAATGTCTTCTAGTATAATCTTCGTTCCTTTATACCATTAGTGCGATTCCTCTATAGTTTGTTAAAGTTTTTCCATGGGTCCACCTTGCTCCTATTAATAAATTGGGAACTATTGATTGCATCTATCTTTCCGCGAACCTCTTTCGGCACTCTACTGCATCCTAATCGCAATAACGTTCAGAAATTCGTCTAGCCATCAGGCTTTCAGCTCCTCTCCTCACCTCTCTCTGTAACGTCAACAAATTATTTCCCTCCATCCTCACCAGAGTTTTTCTGCTCATTACAATTATGTCCGTTAACTATAATATTCTCTCAAATTTCGGCACAAAGTCCGATATATCACCTTGCTTTCTCTTTCTCCTCCAATTTCATCGTCGCCTCTTCATTTCTTCTCTTCCCTCCTCTTTCCGAGACATCCTTAGCCAACTATCCACCATTCAGAATGAACAACTCATTCAAACGTGATTTACCCTACTAGCTTTATGTTTTAATTGCCTTCCGTGGACATTAACTCCAAATGTTTCTCCATTTTTGTCTGTGATATTACATACTCTACTGCTAAGCCTCTAGTACGTCTTGGACAAAGCTAAAAATCTTCTCTTGATTGTAACGCCTCATTAATCGATCCATACAATTTCCTTTGCTAGCTTCTCAGCCACTCTCCTTTGCCCCTCTTCTTCACATCTCCTCACGACTTGCATTATTATAGATTTGCCACGTACAGGGCTCGTGTGAATTATATATATAGGATTACGCTAAGCAAACTATATATATATACTATTTTATTTAGCTTAGTATACTATAAAACGTTCAATAATTAACATATATATATATACCATAATCAAAATCTATAGCTAAACCTAAATATAAAGTAGTACATTATACATTATTGGCTAATATTATTATTATATGTATATTAATATATATTATAGTTATGTATTATTAGTTAATAATATATAAACATTATTAATAAATATATAATACGCTTTTCACTACATCGTGAATTATATAATAATTATTATAATATTATATATATATATAGTAGGACGTAGTATCCTTTTCAAATGAGAAGTACTATTTCTCATATATGAGTTATATATATATTTATATATATATTATTATATATTTATATATATATATATATATAGTGCATGACTAATGTTTGTGAGTTTAACTGCATAATATGTAACTATCTATTACAATATATATATAGACATACAAAAACTAAAAAAGTAAAATAATTATAATATTTATACGTATTATAATAAAAATTGCTACAGTGAGTCCAGTTACTGATAATCGATAATAGTTATTGAGTTTGTTAGTTTTTGATGATGTGATGGTGGTTATGTTTTTATATATACAGAAATCGTAAATCAAACTACATTACAATTATTCCGTACACCCATAAAGCGGACCCCATGATTAACGGGATTATAATATAATTCTGTTTAGTTTATAGTATGCAATTAATTCAAGAAATGATAGAAAAATCCTCAACATCCTCATTCTTCAAAAGAGGATGCGGATTGGAGATCGCGGAACTGTCCTTAATGAGGATGCGGATGCGGATGTCAATTTAGGTGCGGATGTCCCGCAAGATGCGGATGCGGATGCCGGATGTTATGTCCACACAATGAGAATATGATTATTATGTATATAATGTATATATTACTAATATATATTGAAAGTCCATAAATGAACATTAATATACAGATATAAATATTTGTGTATAATATATATATATATGGTATATTAACAGTTTTTGTGATCAGTTACTTATTGCCACTATAATAATACAGAGTCGAGCTATTTTTGGAGGCTTGCTTAGAAATCACTCCTAACTGAATTGGTAGTATACAGTATATCATAATCTAGTCCCAGAATTAATGTCACCATAAGTACTCAAGTATCATCATTATTATTTATTATATATAATAATAATATATATATAATATAGATATAAATATATTAATAAATTGATAGTATATATATCGTCGGATATGACCTAATATAAGAATATAAGAAGCAAAATTATACCTTACATCTATATCCTTACTATATACCTCTCCTCACTAGTACTGATAAAGTATAGTAAAGAATACTACGTAGGAGAGTATGAATAGTATATACATTAATTATTATTTATTAATATAATATAATTATATATATATTATATTCTATGAGTTCACTATTTACCAGAAATATATATACCAAAAATATTAAATTAAAAATGATAGAACTTATATATATCTATATATATATATCTGAGATAAATTATATTTGATTTTAGTTAATATATATATTCATATATAGAGACTTTAATATATGAGCACCGTATAGAGCTATCGTTCGTTATTTGTGCCTCACGGTGTGAGAGTACGTGAGTGTTTATTAAACTTTTAAGGATTTTGTCATAATATTTTACATATTATACTGTTAAAATAATCGATAAAACGTTTAAAACGATTTATACGTGTTTTATAATATTATGTGTTTATAGTGTGTGATGACACACTTTTTAATCCTGAGTCCTCATCACCTATGATACTAGTTCACGCGCTGATTTGTTCCTGATTAGCTTTTGTCTGCTCTGTTTTCTTGTATTTTGTATGTTTGGTCGCCATGTGGATGTAGATGGCAAGATTGCACTGGGCGCGGGCGGTAGCTATTGTACTCATTTACTAACATCCGTGGCTTGCCCAATCTAACTTTGCATCCGTGAATTAAACACCTTTCTCTACTTAAGCCTAATTCTTTTGCTCTCGTACTGAGATCCAGCAGAGCTAATGAATTCATCATCCTCTAACTCGTTGAACATGTCGCCACTACAAACTTACTTCATAATTCCGTCTGAAGGTCGGACTATGTGCTTGATAGCTGATTAACAATAGCCTCAGTCTATCTAAAACGTCCTTCGAGAAGACTCATTGATATCTCTAAAACTTATCTGATGTTTCCGTGGCTTAAAAGTCATTTCTTGCCCTTCTATCTACATATAAATCTTGTGCTTTATCTGCTATATTGTTCTCCTAAAGAACAGTTGTTCACGAAATACCATAGTTTTTGAATATCTTACTTACTTCTCACGAGACTGTAATCATTCTTACTTATCAAATACCTGTGTAGCTCTCTTCTCCATAGCGTCGGGATTTCACATGTAACATGTCCTGCACCATGGCGACAATTTTGTTTGGCGACGGAAGCTTTTCATACTCTGAATTCAGGTAGGGAGGAGGCCGAATCATTCCCGAATCTCTCTACGGAGTCTGGAAGACAATTAAAAGACATCACAAACACATTCCGGATCATTCTGCCCATACCAATTCTGAAACACACACTGTAGAACCTCATGTGCTCATCACCCATTAGCCTCTCTCTATCTTACTATCAATAGCATTTCACGCGTCGCTCATATTGGCAAATCTTGAGAACGAACCTTATTAAGTCTCTCTATTTGTAATACTTTCTCCAGACTTACTCCATCTGCAGGCTAAAAGGGTTCGCTTTTTTTCTGGGAGAATAAGTCGTGTCTTTGTATCGTGATTGCGTTGCTCTCATCGCTAACTATAATTCGCGAATGCAACACTTTGAGAACATTCGAGGTGACACTTCGGCTTTCTGCGAGATATTAACAGTGGAAGCTGGTGTTATATCTTTAGAGAGATTGGAATCAGAAGGCAGGGAGATTCATTACATCTCTTTTGACATAATCTTGTCCTATGCTCGAAATCCATCGAATTTCGTCCGTGTCTGTGAGTCATTTCTACTTTGGCCATTGGTCAGGGCTAGATGGTACCAAGAGAGTTGCGTATTTATGTGTGTACGGCACAATTCAGATTTCTCATACTCGCTATCACTCTTGCTAATTTTCATTTCAGAATCTAGAAATCGTTGGCAACGGATATGCTCTCTGGCTAATCGGGCTAAATCGGGGCTTTCATGCAAACGAAAGTGCGCTAGACCTCATTGGTCTTCTACTGACAATAACGCTTTCTGGCCTCTTGCCAAATAACATCTCTAGCTCTAACTTCTGTAAATCTGCCTTTCCTTTCCTCTTATTGATCTGAGTGGTTCTATTTGCCAAATTCTCCCAATGAATAAATGCAAGCCATATCTTCTTTTTGAGAGTCTCTTATTTCCTCTAACCAACCCTAGACCGTGAGTCTACTATGGCAATCGCCTCAGTATAGCCCCTCCTTGTTCCGATACAGGATATCCATATGCCATTTGTGAGCTGTGATTTCAGTTTTGTATAAGGATGCATGGGCTCTAACGGAGAATCTATGCACGTTATTGCGCAATGTGCAGAAGTGGCCCTGGATGCGTTGTTCACCAAGGGCCACCGAATTTATAGACGTTTCTTGCTGACCCTTGCCAGGCTCCACGCTGAAAAGAAGAGGCCTTCGATTTTTAAAACTATATGTACCACTAGTATACTCTATACTAACATTAACTCTACTTTCCCTCATGTGGCAAGAGCACGCACGATGTACACAATATATTATATTAAGAGGTCTGGATTGGTAGTAATGATGTAGTGAATATTCAAGATGAGAGTTGGGAGTTTGTGATTGGTTTTAGTGGAGTGGGAAGGAATAAAAACTAATCATCATCAAATATTATCCACAAACCCAACTCTCGATCGTTGATTACAAATCAACTCTAGTCCACCCATAATAATGTTGGATAAAACAAATCTTTATCATATGGAATTCTCTAACAATCACAGACAAGACTTTGAAACACGATTACCCATCAAGATGTAGAAAGGCCTTTGTTTACGTCTGATCAACCTTCTCTCTCTCTTTTGAACAACAGCCCTATCTTCTCACTTATGATATACTTCTTTAGCGGTTTAGCGTAACCTCCACTCGCCACCCCTCTCTCTACATCATTGGTACTCTCCTACACATGTCTCACAATATGAAAATGATGTTCTAGTGTCCTCTCTCTTACCTATAGAAAGCTTCCGAGCGCCTCGCTCCTACTCTTCTTCATAATGAAATTAAAACATGTTTCAGTACGTCAAGAAACTATTATCCGAGCTATCATGGAGAGTGCCAAGTTTTCACTTTCGCAAAAAAAAAATAATTTTCCTAAAACCCAATCACAGCCGTGACCACAACACTTATCTAATCAATCTTATTTAAGCCATTCCTTCAACCTACTCATCACTATAACACACCATCCTCAAATTCGTTTACACTTTCCTTATAGACTGACACGTATACATTCTATACACTCACTTCATCTCAAAGAACTTTCAAGCCCTCCAACATCACTTATCAAAATAACATCTCAAATGGATAAGCAAGCACAAAGTCCCCTGCATCATGACCCCTTCACTCATTACAGCTAAGGTGAAAAGTAATAACAATTATCAGAGAGAGACCACGGACAACATAAGCAATCTAACATACGGACTCTCAAAATTCCTGCTCTCACCTCACATAGATCCAGTCTCAATCAACAACATTAACAATAGAAAGATACATGCCATCTTATGAGGTTACTGCGCACCAAACGTTAACTACTAGAATCCCACTCGAGTCAATTACAGAAACCTTCATCTTTTTATATTTTTACTGGATACAAACCATAAATAGACATCAAGAAGACAGGTCAAAATACCACACTATACCAACATGTCCTATGAACCTACCACAATAAACAAGGCTCATTCTTTGCGTCTGCAAGCTGCATAGTTTTTGGATCTAAGCAATGTCTATGTGGATCAGGCTTTTTCACAATGAATTAATAAAATGCAAAATAATAGAAGGGCTCGGCCTCTAGGCAGATGATCACTTATCTGCTGCTATCAGGCTGTGTCTAAGTGATTATGTACCAAAGATTATAAATATGACTCAAGAATTTTACTTAAATTTAAACTCTTTTCATATTTTCAAACTGTTTTATCATATAATCTTATACAAGGAGATATTTTGGTAAATATATCAATTTATTTAGTCTTTCAAATAATAATCGTCTGAGGAGGGTCCCAGAAAGATTAACGAGAACCGAAAGCTTACGCAAAATCTAAGCATCTTATGAAGACCTCTTGCTTAAGTACACTTTTTAAGAAATATGACTAAATAAAGACGTGCTACAAGCCTTCTATGTTAAAAATAATGGAGATACATTATATCCATACTTTGAACGAAAAAATATAGACTTTGATTGTATAACACTATAAATGATAATAGTCATATAATCACAATATAGTGTATACATAGATATGTTGTATTTAATACTAGGGTCAAAATTTATATTATATATATTATAATATATATAATATATATTATATATATATTTATAATATTAATATATATATATATATATATATATATATATTATAACATACATATATATATATGATATATATATTAGTATATATATATATATATATATATTAATATATATATAATATATTAATATATATTATATTATATATATATTATATATAATATTATATATATTATATATAATTAATATTATTATATATAATTATAATATATATTTATTACATGCATATATATATATTTATATATATATATAAATATATATATTATATATTATATATATATATATATATATATTATATATTATATTATATATATATAATATATATAGTGTATTACCGGACCGGAATGAGGTAAGTAAAAACCAGCTAACCCCTTCGGGGGGTGATCACCACCTCGTCTACCGATTCACACTTTCAAAGGGCGCTCCCTTAGGGATTTCTCTTCGGAAGGGATGTGTGCTATTTAGATACTCTTGGTTAATGAAACTGTTTATTCGTAAGTTAGGTACGTTTATGTTAAATATTATACCTATAGCAGTAGTGAAATTTAAAACACTGATTTGTTTAGAGAAATGATGAGTTTTCGTAAGATATTTATGTGTTAACTGACGATGATGTGTTAGAAACGTTAAGCTAGGTTATAGGTTTTTGTTGAGTAAATGTTTAGGTTTGCCACCAGAATCTTTGCTATGTCTACGTTATTCATAGTTCAATTATAATGATGTTATAAATTCGATAACGAGTGGTAACCTTGATGATAAGATAGTGGTCATTCATGAGTTCAAGTGAATGCAGTGTAATCTTTGAATAGATTTAGGTCTAGTTTGTTAAAGGATTTTGTAAGATAATCACTTGCTAATTAAGCTGTTGCTTAGTGATATGCGGGAAAAGTGGGACACATCGATTATTGTATGACCTGTTAGCTACTTCACCTCTTGATAAGTAGGGAACTTTCAGGATGTTAGCGGATTATTCCATAGGTGAAGGTAGTTAGGTTTGCTTTGTACATTATATTCTTAGTTCAGGTTTATAATTATGTTAGCTTTATTGTGCTAAAGACTTAGATCAGTTGCTATATTTTCAGGTTATTAATAATAAAGAATGTGTGTGGAGTTCTATTTTATTAGTTATCAAAATGACACTTGAATATGACTTGAATCAATAGATCATAGATCCGTATTAGACAGGATGGGTGGGGAGTGCTTTCATGTATGCTAGTTAGTTACTTTATTACTGTTGTTAAGGTAGTGGCAACTTTGTTAATGTGACTGTTTATTATCGGTCAGCATATAGGTGTGTTAGGTTTTCTCGCTTTGAACATTATATTCTTAAGTTCAGTTGTGCATATATGTTTCAGTTTATTGCTCGCTAAATAACAACTTTTTTGCGTTAGCATATATTCGTAGGTGGCTTATATATAAAGAACTTATTTATATGTTTATGTTTATCAAAATGATACCGCGAAATATGACTTGAATCATAGGTCAATAGATCACGGGCGGATGGGGTGGGTAGGGGCTGCAGGGATGGGTGGTATGATTTTACTGATTTAACTGATTTTACTGCAATTAAAGATCAGTAAACTATTATCCCTTTACTAATGATTATTATATTTAACAATAGAACTTATTTTTATGTTATTGTAATGGTAAATACTTTGTTATTTTTATGTTATATTTATGGATTACGACACTTTGTTATGTTTGGCAATTATTCGTTGGGATTTGATATTTAGGTAAGGTTATGATGAATTTTTGTTAAGTATTACGGTTAATGTAAAAAACTTTGTCGAGTTATAGTTATACATTATAATTCGTTTGTCAGTATGATAATATAGGCAAGGTTATGCTAAATTTTATGTTAAATAATACAATGTTAACGTAAATTACTCATGTTGAGAATAGCAATAATAATGCCTTGAAAAGTGTGAGTAGGTATTACGTTTGACGCTATGATAGGTACTTTACTGTTGTTATAGAAATATGGAACTTTGTTAATATTTTTAGTAAAGCTTATTTGTGCGTAAGTAGTGTTAGTGTATTGTCGTATGTATCATTATATTCTTGAGTTCAGGTTAATGTTATGTTAGCTTTCCTTAATGTGAAAACAATCTGTTACGTTTAGCAAATAGAAAGATAGAAAGAACGATTTAAAAAATAGAAAGATATGTTTTATACCAAAATTATACTTGAAATGTGATCTGAATCAATTGATTCAATAGATGAAAAGGTCATGGATGGTTTGTGTAAAGGTGTTTGACTGCAGGAACAGGTGTTGATTTACTGATTATATGCTAAAATCAGTAAACTATTACACTTTACTATGATATTTATTTCAAAGAAGGAGAACTTATTTTTATGCTATGATTGGATAAAAACCTTTAGTTAATTTTAATGAGTTATTTTGCATAAACTTTGTTATGTTTGCAATTATATCGTAGGGATATGAATTTAAGGTTGGTTATGAATGATTTTGTTTAATATTACGAAATTGTATCCTGGTAAAAAACTTTGTTACGTTAGCATTATATTCGTTGGGGTTATGGTATTTAGGGTTATAGGTAATGAATGAATTATTTTTTAGTTAAATATTACGAAGTAATGTAAAACTTTGTGTATCTATGTTATTAATTATTTCGTTGCTCAGTTATGATATTAGACAGGGTTACGTTAAATTTTTTGTAGAATATTACATGTTAAGTAAATGAACATTGATGTGTTAGATATATGTTAAAAATAGTATTGAAATAGGTTTACGCATTGTATGCTGTGTGTAGGTACTTTACGTTGTTAGTATGGATATTTGTATAATTTGATTAAGTATGATTTTATTCGTACGTAAAGTGTTGTACTATTTTATTGTAACATTATATTCTAGTTAGTAATTAGCTATTGTAGCGATAATGCTTGAAAAAAGTAAGAATATGTTACGTTTTGTGCATGCAATGTTAGTACTTTACTGGTGTTAAGTGTGGGACTTATTTGTTAATGTTAACAGTTTACTCGTGCGTAAGTTGTGTTAGGTTGTTCATTGTACATTAT
>JABUQX010066139.1:15000-35000 GCA_015478945.1 Trachelipus rathkii
CTTTTTTGAACCCTCTCTCGCATCGCGGCTCATTTCACCACGGCTCAGATCACTATCTACCGCAACACTATCCACTTACACATACGCGCTACAAACATTAAACTTATACCCTAACCTCTTATACTCTAATTCCGGGGTCATAACACATATCCATAATACAAATTGAATAACCTCAAATAAGGAGTAACATTAAGCACATGCCTGCCTTACTAGTCTATTATACCGCTATTAATATAAACCCAATCATCTTATATTCCATTCTTACATACGCTTCATTATCAACATTATGCAATACTTTTGATTATCATTCAGAAGCTTACCACCACCCAACATGACTTAACATTCTTTCCAACATATTTAAAGTTCCGATTAATCCTATTAATCCCTCTATATCAACGCCTGTTGCAAATCCTAAATTTCTTAAAATAACAATTTACTCTTTGTCTCCCTCATTTTCTCATCTTTGTTTCAAAACGTAAAGATTTGATCCACGACATCCTCTTATCCACTCCTAAACTCCACCTTGTTCTCACCAATCGGGTCCTTCAGTCATCTACGAACTTTTTTCGACCAAAATATATCCATAAGCATTAATATCTTCCCCACAGACTCTCCAATAAACTAAGTTCCTCCCTACAATTCTCACAGTTTCCCCTTATATCTTCTTACCCTTATAACAAGTTAATAATCTATTTAGCTGGCTCTCCCCAATCCCTCGGAACTTACCCGCCAGTATGATTATATAACTGCTTTGTTATCAACGATTCTGTCCTAAATACATATCATTCACAATATCGTCACTTCCCGTTTCTTGATTCATATTCATATATTCTACAAGTTAATTTCATCTATACTTAATATTGCGGATTTACAATTTTCAAAACTTCTCACCCTCTAAACCCATTTCCTATATATCCTCCTTAAACTGTAATGACCTCTCAATCTACATAAAGTACCTATTTCCATTTCTTTGCACATCAAACCCACGACATACTACATTCACTAATCATCTATGTCATTATTTCCAAATTGATATTAGCAGATTCGATGGTATTTCTCACACTCGCCGCTATAGATTATCACATTATTCATATTCAATCAGTTTATGATAAAGGCAACCATCCCTTAATTTATATCTTATATTCTTATAATATAAATTATATATGTATATAAATATTCAATATAATATATATTTTTATAGATAGTATAGTATATTATAAGGTAGATAATCATATAATACTAGCTTAGTATATATAATATTAATTATAATAATATATATCTATGTATATTATAATATATATATATTATATATCATTAAATATATATTATATATTTATATTATATATATTAATATATATATATATATATATATATATAGATTATTATATATATCTATATTATATATATATAATATTATATACATATATTTAAATGTTTTCATAATATTATGGTAATATATTATATTAGTTAAAGATGTTAGTATTATGATATATGTATATATATAATATAATAAATATATAGTATGTATATATATATATATTATGTATATATATATATATTAGTATGTATATATCTAATGATATATATATATGTTATAGATATATATATGTATGTATGTATTATGCTTTTTGAATATTCTGCTAGCAAACCTTACTCTTTTCCTTCCCACTGTCCATATCTCAACTTTCAACCAAAAGAGGTTGATGTACTTTTGTGCATAACAACGTTGTTTGTTTTCCTGTTTATGATTTGGAATCTCCCGAATCTCCTGTAAATCTGTCTCGTAACTATAATGACTATCCTAAATTTTTCGACTACTTAAATTCCAAATTAAAACACATTCTCTAGTTTCCTCCTTTTTTTCAGAAATCATCATTCTTAGAGATTTTTATGTTCACCACTGCCAGTAACTTTCCTCTAATTCTCAAGGTACAGCGGGTAAACTAGCCACTCATTTTCTACCCGTGCGCCTGATCGTCTATTAGATTAACCCTACATATCAGACTTTTTCATACCTTCCAATCCTTCTTTTTATTTTATTGTAAACTCTCTCGTCCTGGGATCTCCGATAACCTTATTATCTCTGTGCCCTCTTCTGTCTTTTCAAATCTTCCGCAGGTAAAACCTCTCCTTCCCCCCATCTAACCCCCGATTACCGTAAACTTTCGCTTAACTCTGTTGGCTTTCAGTATTATTTGACGCATGGACGCTGTCTTCAGATATAAACGTCATCTTCAAACTCGGCAAAAGCTTCGTGGGTGCTTCTTTCGCATTTCATCCTATATTATCGTTTACCAAAATTCTTCTTGAAGATACTACATGGCCTTCTTCAAGGTAATTAAATATGGTAACAATCTTATGGGGTTTCTGGCCTCTCGGCTTTTTCCAGCACTTTGAAAAATGTCAATCATTTATTTAGCTCTTCTTTTTGTACATCTTCTTTTTTTTTCAATCCTCTAGCATCTTCCGACGGCACAACTGTCGTTTTACCTTCTTTTAAAGCTAAACCTTTTCCTCTAATTTCATTTTAGAATGGTTTGGAGCTATTCCATCTTCTCCACCTTCTCCAACTGACTTATTCTTAACATTGTAATCATCCAAAAACGATATTTCGGCTTTCTCTGAACTTAACACTAAGAACCAGAAGGTTTTAACGGTTTCCAACCTGTGTTCCTTAAAACTTGTGCTTCCGGGCTTGCACCTTGCATTGGCAAACTATTTTGCGCATGCTTATCAACTTCAACCTTTCGTTCTTGCTAGAAACGTAAGTTCATTCAACCTCTACCGATAAAAGTGAGACCCTTTTCAACACTTAAACTATTGTTTCGTTGCTTTAATCTAAGCACATTCTAAAGTTAACAAACGAACCTTTTCTTAACAGGAAAATTTCTAAATATCTTAAATCTTGTGATTTTGTCTCCGATCGAAAGTTTGGCTTCCGTAAGAACAGCTCTACTGGTGATAATCTGTCCCTTTCTTCTGAATTTTTGTCCTTTGCTCTTAAATATTTCGGTTATTCTCTTTGCTCTAGCTCTAGACATATAGGAAGCTTCCGACACAGTATGGCATAAAACTTTAATTTCTAAAAAATTTATGCTTGATCCATGCTTTTTCTATAGCTGTTTTTGTTGACGGCCATTGTTCATCCTTTAAATTTATTAATAACAGTATTCCTAAAAGTTCAGTTTTATTAAGAACTCTTTTTCTTTTTTCAAAATGATAAATCTGTCTCTTCGTCTCCTTTCCACTTCTACTACGACGACTCCACCCAACATTAATCCTTTCACTTAGAAAAACGTCCCACGCAGCAACAATTAGCCAATCTTAAAAAATTGGTCTCAAAGCAACTGACCTCTGATTTTTCACATATCACAAATTGGGGCAAAGAATAAATGTTTGTTTTCAATGCCTCAAAAGCTTAGCTCCTTTAGTATAAGGAAGAGTTGATATACTTGATGCAACATCTGCTTCATCACTAAATGCTAGATTTCCAAATCTGTTTGCTACCAATGTTCCATCAAAAATTCTATAAGGAACTCTAGGTAAATCGTCCTATTTTAATTAAGATAGGAATGAATGGGATCCTATAGGAATTTTTTGCTGGGTATTTCTCTTACTAAACAGTTTCAAAATGGTTGGACGTTCTGAGAAGCCTTCAGAATTCCTTTACACCACCACGGTTATTTTCAATTTTATTGGTGTCGTTCGTCCCGGTATGGAGTACGCCTCACACGGCTTTCTTTGAAAAGGCGGAGTCTAGAGCTTTTCTCCTTATCAACCAACTCTCTTGCTCTAGCTAACTCTCAATCCAGTCTCTTTCTGCCTATAAAATTATTATGTCATTCTTTTTACACTATCTCGTTCAAAAGAACCCTTCTTCCACAACTCTCAAAAGCAACATCATCATCCCCAAATGCACCTTGGGACACGTCTTTAATATTGTCTCATCCTTTTCTTGCATACCTCTTTGACTCAGACTATGCTAGTATACCCCAATTGTATATGTATTCCATTGGTAAACTCTGGAACACACTTCACATATTTATTCCCCAACGTCCTTTGATATGCACACTTTAAAACTAAGTCTATCAGGACATGTCCTTTGGCTCTTCTCTTCATTTTTCACCAACTCTGATATAATTCAGTCGAGCCTCTGACTTTACCACCAGGATAATATAATATATATATAATATACTGTATATATATATTATATATATATATTTATAGATATAGTAATATATTATATATATATATTATGATATATTATTTACTGTATATAAAATATTCTTACCGAACTTCCCATTTGAGGGTTCATTTGTTTTATCGCAGCAGATTCCTGAAGGAAAAATTTATATATATATATATATATAATATATATTATATATATAGATTATATATTATATAGTATATAATATATATATTATATATATATTAATATATATATATATATTAATACATAATATTAATATATATATATATATATACTATATCTATATATATATAGTATATATATATTTATATAGTTATATATATATATAAAATTATATATAATATTATTATAATACTTATATAATAACATATATATATATATATATATATATATAATATATATATAGTAATATATATATATATATATATATATATATATATAAATAATAATATGGTTGTATTTATATAAATTTTATTATAGTATTTGAGTGTTAAGATATGGCAGATGTTCGGGGTATATCGTGTGGTTTTGTTGGTTGTTGTTTTATATATTATGTATTGTCTTTTTTTCTTATATCTGACGATAGCTGAGAATTGTTCATTGCGCAGATATTGTAGGCTTGATTTGCAGCTCTGTCGTGGGACAGCTAACGCATACTGATATGTTTAGCCATACCATAGAACGTGTCTGTGATTCCAGTGGCGAACTCCATATTGCTTGAAGCGAATTTTAAGATAATTGTCGTTTCTGTACGTCGTAAATGTTAGAACTGATTGCTAGAAATTGTAAATGTTGGCTTATGTTTTATGGCATTCTGTTTGTGGTTGAGGGTAATGGTGAGTATTATGTGTAATATGAAACTATTGCGCGTAAATTGTATATGGATCAGAAAATCTATTACAAAGTTTATTTTTTGTTGTGTCCCTTCATGTTAACCGGTTTGGACTCTAGATCGGTTTGTATTCTGCAGTATATGCACTCTAGATCAAGAGGGCGATACCTAGCACCATTTAAAGCTGCGTGAATATATTATATATAGGTATTAGTATATACAAAATATTTATTATATCTATAGTATATATACTACTTTATATATATATATATTATAGTAGTATATATATAATATATAGCTATAATATATTGCTGTCTGTATTGTTTGTGTTATAAGTATAGTAGACTTATTATGTATATATTGGTTTAGTTTTTTATGTATATTTATTAGTATACCATGGGCGCTTCGTCTCTCATTAGTGCTCAACTGCGGAACTGCGAGCCCCATAATATATTCAGATAACTCAAGTAACACTTCTTATAATAAGAAGGTAATTTTCTCTTTTGTAACTTTCTCATCGTCTCTCTCGCGTTCGGTGGGGTGGGTTTGCATGGTCTTCTGACTCGTCTCTCTGTACTTGTTTCTCTTTTCTTTCTCTGCTGTGTTCGTCCTCGGTGCATCTATAGGTTCGTCGGTTCTTTTCTGTTCTATCGTCTTCTCCTCTTGTCGCTATGATAAATGTATTGTATTATGTACGATAGTCGTTTTTAGACTTTATGGTAAGTATATTATGATTTATTTAGGCTTTTTTGTTATGCGTGTGTGTTCATTGTGTTTGAGAGTGTTTGTTTGTGTTTGTGTTTGTTAGGCTTATATTATTATATATATTTATTATATATATATTAATGCTTATATATACTTGGGTACTAGTAGGTAGTATATATAGGAAGTTTCACCATCTCAGTTTGCTTACAGAGTGTATTGTCTGTCCGTGAAACGGGTGAGTTAAGTTTTAAGTTGGTGTATATAGTTATATATGATGTGGTGGTGATTTAGAATATAGTTAGTTCATTTAGTACATATTTCTGTGAGACAATTTTGGTATTCCATAGAAAATATGAAGTTAAAAATCTTTGTTCGAAAATTACTTCTGAATTACGCTGATAATTTTTTATGCTAGTAGTATATTTCTCGACCAGGATTGTTGTTACTCTGTGCTAGCTTAATAATGTCTAAGTTGTAGTAGCTGAATAAGATGTGGAATTGTTTCTGTCTTGTATTTTTTGTCTTTTTGAATGCTTGCATATTTTATCTCGTTAAATTTCGATCATTTTTGCAATTTTTAACTATCGTTTTGCTTTCAAAGTCATTCAATGACCTATTAAGTGTTAATGTTATTCTTTATATAATTGAGTTAGATTGATTATACTATTTAGTATGGTATGGTGATATAGGTGTGTGTGATGTTAGTTATTTAGATAGTGTTTTATGAGATTTATTTGTTTGATATGTTGATTGCTGTTTTTATAATATATACTGATGTATATGAATAAGTTTAGTGTGTATAGTTACGTTGTGGGTACTATATGGGTGTTGTTATGTTGTATGGTTTATACAGATTATGTTAATTTACTGTGTGATATTGATCATGTATGGGATGAATTAACTAGTTAAGTTATATTTAATATTATGTGTATACATATTATATTGACTTTTTATGTGTGTGTGTGATATATATTATATATTTATTGAATATATATTTAGTTATATTGTGTATTATGTATATTTATTAGGTATTTGTCTTTTTCGTATTCTAGATATTTGTTGTTATATGTATATTGTGGGGATTGTTGTCGAGTTGTGTTTATATGATAGTTTAGTAGATATTTGTAGATTAAGGTTGATATGAGTTTTGTTATGGACGTATAGTGGCGGGTGATGATCATGGCGAGCACAACTTGCATTAATGAATCCACAGAGCGCTCACTATATATTGTTTGTAGTTTATATTTATAATTTAAATAGTATGTTCTTGAAATAGTTTCCTATAATTATGTTCCTGATATATTTATATTTCTGAGAATTGTTATATTATATATTGTGGTTGTTATGTAAGTAGTTAGGTACTAATGTAGGTGGTATACTATTAGTAATATATTAAGAGTATTTTATATTAGTAATATATGAGTCAATTTCTTTTCAAAGGTGAATGGATTCTTTGAAAAATGCTATATCAATAATTTCCTCTTAAACACAAGAAAAAAATACTTCCCAGACATTAGAGTTTAGCCTCGCCTCATATTTTTCTCTTCAGATTTTCTTTACTATTTTAGCATTCCTCAATAGAAGATAAAAAGAAAGATGAATGAACACCCGTTCATGCATATTTTTTATAAGACAATTTATTAAATGGATATACCTGTGTTGCTAATGTTTCTATAATATTTACCACAATGGTTTCGGAATGGTTTCTTGAGATCTTTTGGGGTTAAACAAATTAGAAGTCTGAAATAGGTCGCTATCTTGAGACTTTCTGAAGATCATCAAAGAATATTTAAGTTGAAATATGTATTCTGATGGAATTGGTCACAAAATAGTTCACCATATATTTTTCCTGATGTTGACCCATACTTACCAAGTGGAAAAAGTTATTTCAGAGAGGATTTGAGACCAGAATCAATTTTTCCTAACAATGTTTGGAATTGAACCATGCTCTGTTGATTGTTTTACTGCATATACTATTTTATTTTTTATGAACAATTAGTTTACAATGCAGAAGTGAATAGTGTCTAATATGACTTGACATTATGTTGTTCTTTAAATAAATAATAGTGGATAAGTAATATTTATTCAATAACTAAGCGCATTTCGAGGTGTTTCAAAGAAACATATCGCCGTCAAATTAAAGTAAGGTGTTCTTAAATCTTGAAGTTAGTTATATAAATCTATAAGTAATTTCTTCTTCTTTTTTGATGAGCACTGTTAAAAAATAGAGCATATATGTGCTAATTAGTTAACAGCAAAATTGCATATTTAAAAAATTCAAGACCGAATATTTTTGATATTTGAAAAGTCCACTTTGTTCTACATGCATCAATGAAAATAAAGTTAAGGTCATATATTTAAGAATTTGTGTGTGTGTGTGTGTGTGTGTGTGTGTGTTTTGTGTTGTGTGTGTGTGTGTGTGTGTGGTGTGTGTGTGTGTGGTGTGTGCGGTGTGTGTGTGAAGTTCTTATCATATTTTATTTCTCAAACATATGCAATAATTCAACTTTGATGAGCTTCTTTCCAACAGTTGCTGTGAAATCCGCAAACGAACTAAAAAATTATATGTTCGCGAGAATCGGTAAATTTGTGGGCCGATTGGAATCGGTATGAAAAGCCTTCTAGAAACCGAAATGAATCGAAGTCCTGTTTAAATAAGTGTCCGTACATTAGTTTCTAATTTAAATGAAACTGCAATTTTTGTTCGAATTTTGAAAAAAAAAAATGGAATTTGTTTTTAAATGTGCGGAGTAACAAAACTTTTTGGTAATTTTTTTTATTTAGTTAATTTCACTTTATTTTAATGTTTCTTTGTAATAATATATATATAATATATAGTATATATACAATTTATTCTTTCTTTTATTTACTTATAGGTGATAGTATAGTATAGTTAGTTATAGAGAATATATACCTAAAGAGAGATTACTTGTGTCTGTATATTTGTATAGTTTATATTTTGCTTAGGTAGTGATCTAGAGTATATATATATTAGCAATATATTAGTACGTTAGTAAGGTTTGATACATTAGTTAGTTGAGTGGTATATATAGTGTTAGTCATTGATAAGTATTATGTTTGTATTTAGCGTATGGAATAGGTAATATATATTAAGTGGGAAATTATTAGTTATATATTTTATATTTAGTTGGTTATTTGAATATTAGTGTTAGGTGATGAGCTTTTTTTTTCTCGAAAATCATTTCCTGTAGCACGGATGGATGAACTTTTGCCTATTAATGACTAAAGGAAGACGTTTTATTCCATTTGAATATTCTTGAAAAAGGTTGCTAGCACAAAAAAACTATTATCGATTCCTAAGAAAAGTTAGTATTATTTGCATATTTGATATATTAATCATTTAATAGTATTATTAAACCAGTTTATTATCAGCTTTCTTCCATCAGATCATTATATAGAATACTCTAGAATGTCATAGAACGCTGTACGTCGTCTGCCCGGACCGTGAAGTCACGGTGACGTATTGCTCGGAAGCTTCTGTAGAGTTTCTAATATTTCTTCACTGTTTCTCATGTGGTATTATAACTGGTAAAAATTAGAGCGAAGTGTTCCAAAAGCGATAGTTGATGTTTAAATAGGCTTAATTTGTGTCAACATTATTATTAGTTATTTATTATTCGCCTTATTTCATTGGAGTATGTCACGCATATCCTTCAGAATTGTATTAAACAAAGAATCTAGTATTGCATTGGGGTAACTACTTGAGAATTCTTTCTCTTGCTGTTATATTTGGGTGCATAATAGTTAGTGTGTTATTTAGTTGCCCTGCCTTTTTTTCTATAATTTTTTGTAATTGCGTGTTTTGGAAATAAAATATTAGTAAAGGTCAGCTATCATTTTTCTTTAAGTTGTTTTATCTGTATTTATATTTTACGTTAGAGGCCTTTTCTATTTCACTGCTGTTGAGATAGGATACGACATGTGTTCAATGAATTCTGTCTTCTAAACTAGAAGCCACAAAGAAACCTGGAACAAAGAACTTAGTCCAGTTTCAGCGCGGCATTTTTAAGAAGAGTCAATCGTGTGGGCAATTAGAAGCATCTGGTGAACGGAGTCGCATCTCAGAAAAACCCGCGATTTGAATGTCTTCAATATTTCTTAATCCACTGCGAAACGAGGAAATGGAGGATGGTTCTATAATTGTGCTGTGTTGGAGTCAATGCTCTATGGAGCAAAACTTCGAAACTTTTCCGTCATTGACTTGTTCTTCTTGTATCAAGCTGTCTATTTGCGATTTAGTAGCTAGCAACTTCTGATAGTAGCCTTTGAGTTCGCTGCTAGAAAGTAAAAAAACTTGAATGCATTGAATGAACTGTTTGACGTTGCCAGGTGCAAAGGCGAAGGATGTGCAACTGAACTGTAACTCTTACGAGATACTAATTATAATTGAGAGCATATGGCAGTTTGCTTATTTTCAGCGTAGTAGCGAGTGATTCGAGTAGTGCTCAGAAGCGAGTGAGACAGCCAACGGAAAGAAGGCAGGATGTGGAAGAGTGGTAACTGGTGGTGTCAACGAATTTATCATCTTTCAGTTGCAGCTGATTGTGTTCTGAAGTGAGCTATTAGCGTACTTCAATCGGACATGCTAGTAAAGACAGTCCTTTTGGAGCAGTGCAGGAATGCAGCATCAACGAGACATAGGAATTCAATCTAACAGGCATGCAGACGCCTTTGTTTCGTCGAAGCTAAAAGTTGTCGTTCCATCAGATAATTGCAAAGTGTGTGCTGCTCGCAGCTTTTCTGTAAGCACTTTTGTGAATTCCATACCGCATGTCAGTCAGAAATTCACAGCTTATTGCTACATCAAAAGCTCGCTCGAGGTGAATGAACATTGTGAGCAGCTTATGCTGGAGAAGTGACATACATTTGATGCACAACTGAAGCTATTGTCTAGGGAGGGCGTTTTGAATTCTATGCCAGTGGTCGCTCAAGATGAAGCAGAAAAATGTAGCTGTACTGCGATCTTCAAATGTTGAAATAAGCATGGAGGCTCAACAATCCAGAATGAACGTTCGGGATGTGTTCGAAGAGTTTTCAACCTGTGGATATCGATATTGTGATATCTGTTGTGACTCGACTACAATCAAGGCGGAAATAGGCCCTCCCCCTCCGCACAGCGTTTTAAGACGGCGTTGATTCGCTGCTGTGAGTAAATTGTTCGAGTAGATAAAGTTACCTGGGTGGAGGTGGTTCGACGCGCGCAATTCGATCGAGTGTCGCCGATGCACGCTATGGTGATATCTGGAGTCGCGTTCGCGTTTGCTATTGGTGCATGGGACTTATGATCTCACATGGTCGACTAAATACCAACAACATTCGTAGTACTGTTCTTTGTTGTGCAGTGATTGATGAGTAATGTATTATAAATTTGAAAAGCAGGCCTTCCAGCAAGCGAAACTGAGATAGGTAGAACAGCTGCTGGAGAGACACCATAAGTTTCTCTACCACCTCTACTCGTGCTTCCCTCACTACACTGGAGAATGAGATCCCCTGGGAAGTTTCAACAATTCAAACATCAGCATGCAATCTCGAACTCTCTTGTCATTCTAGCCCTTCTTGCGTTTATTCTGATGAAACCCGGAACAGGCTGCGCAAAATCTGTTCATTCATTTCCTACTCATGGGCGGACCATTGGTTCAGCAGTCAATTGTTCCACGCTGAAGATTTTGAATGAACATATCTGCAGCTCTGAATAAGTTTCAAATGATTGAAAACCCATTAACATTAGTCTCCAACTCAACATTTGCCCGGAAGCAACAGTGCTGTGACGTGAGATCAAAGTTATGCAAGACTTGCATGACTCCTGCCGCAACAAGGACAACCTCCCACTGAGATTCATCCTGTCCAATGATATTATTGCTGATAATTGGCTTTCTTGTGTGATTGATGACCCTATATAATGCTGTACATATGTGACTCTAAAGCTTGTGTTCAATTTTTTATCTGCTTACAGTGACCTCCAAATATGGGCGAAAACGCTGATAAATAAAATTTTTGAAATCATTTTTGCGTGATTTTTTAATATCAAATCACTGAAAGTAAGACTTTCTAATCTTTAATGAAAGCTCATCAAATTATGATACAGGGAAACGAGGTTGCATAAAAGTCATCATCACCCCAATTAATATATATATATATTATAATATATAATAATATAATATATATATTTATATAAATATATATATATATATATATATATATATATATATATATATTATATATATAAGTAATATATATGTATATATTTATAATAATATATATAATATAATATATATATATATATATAATATATATATAAATATAATTATATATAGATATATATAATCATATAATATAATATTATAATAATATATATATATAATATAATATATATAATATATATTAATATTAATTATATATATATAGATTTATCTTGTTCCTATTTCTGAGACGCCGACAATTTCATAAAAGAGTCCTTAAGTCTAATTAACTGTAGTCTAAAATAATTATATTATCGGGATCAGCGACGTAACAAAGAATTTCTAAATGACTGGAGTCGAATCGAGAAGGATAATCGTACAAAGAATTAAGAACCTATTCCTACTCACATTTCCTTACCGTATTCTACACATTTTCCTACGTGTTTTCCTAAAGCGGCTATCACATATGCCAAAATCATCAATCTTGAAATCTTTCTTTGCATTTTTTTCTTACAAGCGAATCACATGTACACACACATTAAGTAATAATTTGAACGACTTTCGATGGAAATGAGAGCCTTTGTATACAAATATGTGACCATCGAGATTGCCACATGGCGCACTTTAAAAGACTTTAAAGCTTGAAATAAATTTTAATCTTTTTTTCCATCATTAAGATTTTGAAATTTATAATCGTTAAAATAAATTGCATATTGCATGTTTAATAATATTTATATGTATTAAATTTCATTTGTATATATATATATATATATATTATATATATATTATATAATAATAATCATATATATTATATATATAAATTATATAATAATATTATGATATATTAATAATATATATATATTATATATATTATATATATATATATTATAATATATAATATCAGCTGTACAGGGGCAGACACTGCTCACTGTGAAGCGTCTTTACTAGTGAAATTAAAGGGCCTGCACCTAGACATAACGAAATGGAATATCAATGAAAACTAATTACAACCGATGAAGTAAATTAAGTTCTCGTAAGAACCCAAAAAATCACGTCTGAACGAAAGAGCGGAGATTCGGCAAGAATGGAGGAAAGTCCATTTCTATAGGGAATAGAGGCCAGAGCATAAAAGTACCTACGACGTGGAAATGCCAAAGCCGGACAGTCAATCAGGAGATGGTGAACAGAGAGAGGCATATGGACCCGGCAAAACGGACAAGAGGAGGGAGGGTCCCACGACATGAGGTACTCATGTGTTAAATGAGCGTAGCCGATTCTAAGTCGTGTCAGTGTCACCTCCCGTTGTCGACACAGGCGAATAGGGAGATACCAACTATTCATGAGGGGTTTTACCAAGCGGAGTTTAGCACCCCGCAGATCCGCACTCCAACAGGGTTGCCAGCAGGACCTGAAGCCACTTTGATGTGGGCGTAGTAGTTGGTTGCGGGAAAAGTCCCATCCGGAGTTATCGAGGGAGGTACGCGTTGCAGAAGCTACGGAAGGCCACCGCCTGATCTGCTGCCCCACCAGCACGCTCATTACCCGCAACCCCCACGTGAGAGGGATCCCAATAGAACTGCAAAGCTTTTCGACGGGCATGGGGTCTGCACAAGAAACTTTGTATGATGGAAACCAAGGGATCCCTAGGAAACCTTTGTTGAATTGCGAAAAGCGCGCTTCGAGAGTTGGAAAAGATGGGTGACGTGGTCAGCTCCGTCCAGAATGAGAACCCAAGAAATCGCAAGAAGCATTGCCACCAGCTCTGCCGTAAAGATAGAGGAGCAAGAAGGCAGAGAATGGGATAGAATGCGGTCATGAAATACAGCCGATGCTCGCACACCATTCTTTGGAGGTAGTGGATCGCAATAAGTAATTATCGGGAATGATGTTTCAGCTGGCATTCCGGGAGGCCGAGCAGCATATGGAGTAAACAAATGAGAACGACTATGACTCGGGGGGCACCTTTTCTGGACTTCCCCAACGGTTTGGGCATTTATGTTGAGGACTTTCAGGTGTAGTAGATGGAATTAAAGCGGAAACACTTGCTGGTCTAGAAATAGGAGGGACAGAGGTTGGATCAGGCTGGGAACCTGACAGATGGTAGTAGCTGCTGATGTTGTTGTGCTTGCCTTGGTTTAGTAACGTTTTTGCTTGAAGAGCCAGTTTCATAAAAATTAAACCTCAGACTTTTTTCCATAGATGAGCAATTAAAAGCAATGAAACAAATGAAACATAAAATTAAATAACAGGATGGGCTGGAAAGGCGTTTATTTCATAAGGAAGGGTACTACTTCTCCCCAGAACAGGTTACAGGCAAGAGACTCACACAACTTCCCAGACCCTACCCCGTAGGGTAGGTTGTGGATGTAGCCTCGGAAAATTTTCCCTGAACTCTACGCCGGTTTTCCACCCGTGAACCACACGGAACTTTAATAACACAGCTAAAGCCCGAGATTATACATCAAAGTACAGGACAGCTTCCTCACCGGTCAGCTCAAGGTTTGAGTCCCCTATAATTGGTGGCCAGGTCAATGGCAAGCGAAAGGACCGGTTTTTAATATGTAACCTCATTCACGGGGAAGAAGTGTGAGGTGCGTTGAAGACATGAGGGAAGAGGCACCGGATAGCCCAAGGGATATGACGGAAAAAAAGGGAGGACAACCTCTTTGAAGGAGGGAAGGTAAGCAAAAGTACCTAAAGGGAAAAAAACCCAAAAGAGAGAGGAGAGAGAGAGATAGAGAGAGAGAGAGAGAGAGAGAGAGAGAGAGAGAGAGAGAGAGAGAGAGAGAGAGAGAGAGAGAGAGAGAGAGAAACTGCGATAGAGAAAGAATTGAAAGATAAAGATAATTCGACAAATGAGGGGAGAGAAAGAAGATTAAAAGATTTCATATGTGACAAATGTACACACTTGTGATGGGACCAGAGGGATGCACGAAATCCCCCAAGTATTGGTTCTTGTCACTATGCTACGTTCCAGGTTATTCACCAAGAGTATAACATCGTAACAAGAATCAGTACCACCTGACGGGAATTTATATATATATCTATATATATATAATATAATATATATATATCTTATATATATATATATATATATATATATATATATATATATATATATATATATATATATATAATATATATATATATATATAATATATATATATATATATGTATATATATATATAATGTAAATATTGATGCAACCACTACACATTTACTTTTACCAATAATTTTTAAAACGTTGTATAATAAGTTAGGTCCATAAATAAACAAATCTAATTTAATTGCACTGCCAAATATTAAGGAATGTGTGTACGGGGTTAAATTCTGAACATTCGCTCCTTTGATCTGTGTTATTTTACCGACAAGCGACGGCAAACATTGGCGTATTTGGCAAACCCAGCCAATGAGCAAAGATTTGCCAAAAATGACCCATCCACATATGGTGTTTGGCAAAGAATTCGACGAACTCTGCATCTTTGTAGCCGGTTTAACGCATCTTCCTATCGCTTTTTTATACAACATTTTCCTGCCACAATTTCTTACCGCATATCCCTACTGTATTTTCCTATAGTATTTTTCAACCACATTTTCCTAAAGCATTTTCCTACCACATTTTCCTACCGCATTTTCCTAACGTATTTTCTCCGACCACATTTTTCTACTGCATCTTCCCACCACATTTTCCTACCATAATCTCCTAAAACATTTTCTTTACCTCTTTATCCTAACAATAAGTATCTCCAAACTACTTTCTGGAAAGGGAGAAAGAGAAATCAAGGAAAGTAAGTTTAGGAAAGTTTATAAATTGCTTTCAAGGTACTTTCAAGGTTTCTTTAAATAAATAAAATGGCACATAATTACTTTCAAGGTTTCTTTAAGCAAAATAATCGCACTAAAATGAAAGTAATGAATTCTTGATTTTTAACATCACGTTTAATTGAAAATCATTTATATTTTTTTTCTTCAAATGCATTGATTATTTTATTCAATCCATTTAATAAAAAATATATTTATTTAATTTTATAATAGTTAAATAAAATAAAAATAGCAATCAAATAATTTAAATAATAAATAATGTAATCAAGTAAAATCAATGAAAATTGAACAACCAAATAAATAGTTTTGTATTCCCTTAAAAGCTATTAAATAAAAGAAAAAATAAATATACTCATATATATTATATCTATATACCCTAATACTAACTACATATCATACACTATCATAAACGTGTATTATATATATATATTTATATAATATATATAATTATAATATATATATATATGTATAATATAATATATTATTATATATTATCATATTATATATATTTATATATATAATATATATATATATATATTATAATATATATTATATATTATATTAAATTATATAATATATATATATATATATATATATAATTATTATATTTATATTATATTATATTATATAATATTATAATTTATATTTATATTATAATTATATATATAATAATATTATATTATTATAACTATAATATATATATATATATATATAATATATAATATATATATACTATATATATATACTATCATATATATATATAGAAATTTAAATTAAATTTTTAACTTAAAAATTTTTTTTTAGAAAAAGTGTTAAGAAAAAAAAAAAAATAAATAACCACACACACACAAATAATAATAATAATAAATAAATAAATAAATGAAAATTACTTTTGTTAAATATCTTCTCACAAATTACTTATTTTCTTAAAGGTGAAATTCCGAATCCTTAGACTTCTTTAAAACTGCTGTTGGCACTGCAATCTAGTAATAATAATATATAAATAATAATTAAATAATAATAATAAATAAAAATAATAATAATAATAATAATAATAATAATAATAATAATAATAATAATAAATAATAATAATAATAATAATAATAATATAATAATAATAATAATAAAATAATATATATATTTCTTAATTATTTATATATATATATATAATATATATATTAGTATATATATATATATATTATATATATATATATATATATATATATTTCAAAGAACATAAGAAAAAAATAACTTTTTCTTCTAATAGAGAAAAAAGGCCTCTAAAATAATTAATTAAATATAAAAAGAATGGAATTTTTTTATTATTATTAATATTTTTATTTATTTTATTATTATTATTATTATTATTTTTATTATTTTATTTTTTTTATTATTATTAATTTTTTTGTAAGGTTTCCTTTTTTGATCTTTCCTTTCTGTAGTTTTTGACTTTGATTCTGAACAACTCATTATACAAGTTAATTGCAAGGCAAGTTATTAATAAAATATAATGGAAAAAAATAATTTAATAAATTAATTAATTAATTAAATTAATTAATTAAATAAATTAATTTATTTGTTTATAAATTTCAATAATTTTTTATTTTTTTATTTATAATAATTATAAATTGATTGAAATGTTTGAAAGTATTTTTTACTTAATTTACTGTTTGAGAAAAATTTTAATTATCATTGTTTATAATAATAATAATAATAATAATAATAATAATAATATATAATAATAATAATAATAATAATAATAATAATAATAATAATAATAATAATAATAATAATAATAATAATAATAATAATAATAATAATAATAATAATAATAAACAAAATCCAAATATTTTTATTCAGAAAATAAACAATTTACAATATTAGGTTTAACGTACAATTATAATATTTAGTTTTAGTATAATGCAATACCTAATGATACACAATTTCTGAAAGGAGGCTACTAATTGCAACACAGTGTTGTGTCCTTTGAGCGCCAAAAATAATACAAGTATAATTAAATTAAGGTGATTAGGATTAATAATTGAACTTAATGTAATCCACTGTACCAATTACAATACATTTGTGAGACATAATATTTGCAAAATAATAGCAATAATCATAATACTGATAATAATATTTATAAAATTAATAGGGACAATTTTATCAATATAATAATAATAATAATAATAATAATAATAATAATAATAATAATAATAATAATAATAATAATAATAATAATAATAATAATAATAATAATAATAATAATAATAATAGCATTGGTAGTAATTCAAAATCATAATTCTACAAAAAAATGCCAGCAATTTGTCAAGAATATTTATATTAAGTTAACAACAACTAAGGTAATTGTAATTAAAATATTTGTAATTGGCATTTTTTTGTAATTCCAAAGGTAATTACTTATTGTCAATAAATTTACTACTACTACTACTACTATACTACTACTACTAGCACTATACATACTCACTACTATACTACTACTACTACTACTACTACTACTACTACTACTAAAAACAATAAATAAATAAAAATACTTAACAGACTATGACGTTTGGTGCTTAGAAACAGATCTGTTCTAAGTGAGTAAACTCATATGTTACATTGAAATAGGTAAAATAATATACTATTTCAAAAACACATAACAGATTCGTTTTTAAAACAGGTGACAACATCCAACACATAATAACAAAAATGCTTAACAGACTAGCCTAGAAGTGGACTAAAAAACTTTGCTAGTCGTGTTTATTTAGCTCTGTAATAATAATAATGAATAATATAATATAATATAATAATAATAGATAATAATTAATAATTAATAATAAATAAATAATACTAAAAAGAATATTTAAAATTATTCTATCCAAATAATAATAAACAAGATAATATTTCTAAAACTCAATATCAGCTTTATTTTAATATAAGATTTTTGTGCTTTTTTCCAAGCTTCCTGAATTATTTTCTTTCAAAGAAGAATTTTTCTTTCAGTATTATTCTTGATAAAATAAAACAATTGATTAAGTATAGTACCAAGCGCTTTCGTCGTATACTTCGGACATTTTTAAGGAATAAATTTTATTTTTAGCAACAATTAAAATGTTTAAGGAATAATAATAATAATAATAATAATAATAATAATAATAAAAGAAAAAATTTTAGCAATAATAATAATAATATATAATAATAATAATAATAATTTTATTCTTGAAAATGTCGCGAAGTATATGGACGAAAGCTTGGTACTATACTTAAATCAATTGTTTTTAATTTTAATTCAAGAAATATAAAGAAAATTTCTTCTGTTGAAAGAAATACATTCAGGAAGCTTGAAAAAGCATCAAAATAATAATAATAATTATAATAATAATAATAATAATAATAATAATAATAATAATAATAATAATAATAATAATAATAATAATAATAATAATCATTATATAAGGTAATTTTTTAAATAAATAATAATATAGATAGATAGATAGATAGATAGATAGATAGATAGATAGATAGATAGATAGATAGATAGATAGATAGATAGATAGATAGATAGATAGATAGATAGATAGATAGATAGATAGATAGTAGACTTCAATTCCTTATTTCGAAAGCAAAGTACATAAAAACAATAAAAAAATACACAAAAAATAAAAAAAATACATTACATATATAAAACAAAATAAAATATACTAATGAAGTAATGTTCATAATTTATCTGAGAAAGTCCTCTCTAATTTGAGCAAATCATATTCTATCTTTTAAGCTATTTAAATGGTTTCATATTTTGTATTATATAACGAATTTTCTTTGCGTTAAACATTTCATAATCTTCTTTCCGAAATATCATATTTTATTCTGAAAACTTTCGTCCACTTGACAAAATAATTTCTTCTTATATTTTTCCGAGATTTTTTTTCAACCCTTTCTTTGTATTAGTTTCAGTTTTAAATTGTTGTTGAAAAAATCTAACATTTTTGCTGTTTTTCCTGATTTGATTGCAGAAACTTTTTATGCTTTTATTTTTAAAACTAGCTATTAATTTCTTGTTACGAAATTCATTTGGTTAGCTCAATTTTTTTTTTTTTTTTTTTTTTTTTTTTTTTTTTTTTTTTTTTTTTGCAGACAGAGTTTGAGTAGGACGAAGCTAAGGCAAGAGAAAATAACTCGCAATCTCCTACCTGATCAGTTATGTATCTGGGTCTCTCGCTTAGTTGGGCGA
>JABUQX010066140.1:0-10000 GCA_015478945.1 Trachelipus rathkii
AGAGAGAAGAAGAGATTTGTAGATGTGAACTATATTAACTAAGACCACGGTCCGTCGTTAGGATGGCTACGTATATTTCGAAAATATTGTTTAGCCGGTCAAGAAGATTATTCTATATCGCCATGGGATTGACAACATATACTATATCTCATATACCTATCCAAATTACGCGCTCCTATGGTACCGTTAGATTGTTGCATGTGCGAGTGACACTCAAGCAAAACTTCGCTGCGGGAAAACGCATCGGGCGAGAGTCTAAAGATCTTTATATTTAAACCAACAATATAATCCATGTTTGGAGTGTATGCTAAGCGGGTTAACACGTCTGGCCTTCTTAGATCATTTGTCCTTGAGAGTTTGCGTAGGTCAGTCTCTCTTCAGAAAACGTGCTAACGGCTGTCAGTTCGGTAGTAATAGGTCTTGTATACGGCAGCTCTTTGTCTTATGCATGTTGCGCGCTATGACTGGGACCAAGAGGGAGTATGTGCACAGGGAGAACCACTGATACCTGGCCTCATGCACGGATGGCAGACGATCGGTAGAGTGTCGACCGTAGGTGGAGATGCGAGAAGAGAGGCAGCGTGTAGGCGAGTGCTTTCGCAGCAGGCTGGCGGAGTAGTTGGATGAGGAGGAAGTTGGAGGGAAGCATGGCGGAAAGATAGACAAAAAGGGCGTATGTGAACACTATACAGAAAAGACAGACGATATTATCACGAGTGAACCTGGAGCGGAAATTGTATGAGATTGAAGGGGGGAGTGACGCAAAAGTAGAGGAGGAGGAGGAGCGTTTGAAGTGAGGCCTTGATAGGAGTGACGAGAGAGGTAAAGTTGTGAGCAAGCTGCCTACGTTCGTGCAATTCATTGACTCGGAATGAATGTTTTAATACGAGAGGGGGGCCGAGAGAGCTGGAAGTTGTGGGAGAGGTATTGTATGGTGGGTTGCGCACTATTTAGCGGCATAGTAATGGGAACATGCATAGTGTGACGATGTAATTTGACGTATTGATGAAGAGGTCGAGGTTGAGTATCAGAGCTGCCGACATAAACTAAATCAATGAAGCTCGGGAGGACACAGAGCGTAAGAACAGAATATCTATAAGGTCGGAATAATGGGTTTAAAGAACAATGATATCACTCGTATCAAACAGACGAAGTATGTGATGTGTACTTTCTGAATCCACACACGAGTTTCCATCTGCTGTAGCGGAGCGGAAAACATGGACGAGATGAAGAGCTCGTAAAGAAGTAGGAGGGGAGAGCATAATCACCACAGGCGAGAAGAACGGGGGAGGGTATATATGAAAAGAAGCTCTAAGTGTATTATGGAATCTTGAGAGGTGTAGAGAGAATCGAAAGGTGATAGTCAGAGAGGACAATGCAAGGCTCTCTCCACGAATAAAGGGGATGGTGACTGAGAGCGTTGGATAGGAGATCAAAAGCATGACTGTCATGTGAAATGATGGATGTGGGGAGATTGGATGGTGAGCGAGAGGACGATCGGAGACGAGAGAGACTCGGATGCGAGAGAGGAATGAAGTTCGGTACAGCTAAGTAACGGGCAAGAACGCATTAGGTCCAAATGGCGCAAGCACTCACTCGGAAGCAGAGAGACTGATATGGTGAGCACGATATTTGGATGCGATAAGTAGGATCTACTACTGGTGAAAAGGATGTGTATCACAGGCTGTTACCATACATTATGCCTGAGAGCGCTATGAAGAGAATGAAAGATATAGTGTCATGTGTGGAGTAGGAGAAGGGAGCTGTTTGCTGGAGAGAAATGATGCTGGGCGAAGTGAGGCGGGATACGAATTTGTGCAAAGTGAATGTAAGTACACTCCTTGACTCGCCTCGAGAAACCGTAGAAATAGAATAATGTAGAGAGATTATACACTAATATATATTCATTTCATTATATAGATAGTTAAGTCACGGTAATTTATATATTCAGATGTAGTTATTAAAATAGGAAGTCATCACGATGACATATATATGTCAGAAGTTCCTGTAAATCACATATTAATGCTAATATACATTTGGTGGTACATATGTTTATTATTTAGGATTAATTAATTTAAATTTTAATTTAGAGTTAAATAGCCAACGACAATATTACCATTGAAGGAATAGTAGTACAATTGAGGTAGTTATGATATTTCATTAGTCTTCTTCTGTTTAACGGTTTTATATACCAGCAGGTAATGTATATTATATATATAGGTGGGTTAAAGAGTTTAGAGAGGTATAGAAGATTGAGACATTATGGGTCTTGGCTGAGAGAAAGGGGAGAGATATCAAAAATCAGCTGGGGGGTGATATAAGGAAGTGGTAGTTATACATACACCAGAGATTTATTTTTAAGTTTGGTATGACATCTTTTGGAACATAGAACGAGGCGACGCGAGTAGTTTCACTTCTACGATAGATACTGCAATGCGCTATAGAAATATGATTTCCAGAGCTCTCACCTATCTCTGATATAAATGCGAGAAAGAACGCTATAGTAAGTTCCATATAATTTGCCTCAAATCGCACTATACTCTGTATATGGCTTAGTTGGTTATGGTTGGTTTATATTAATTAATTAGAAGAAGACAATTAATAAATAGTAATGAGACTCTTAAGTCTCAATCTAAGGATAGAATGTTGGAGTACACTATGTATACTATGAAATAACTACCGCGGACATGTAGGGGATACTACGCGAGATTTCTTTAGAATTATATAGTTAGGGTAGGTAGGGCATATGAGTAGTTTCCTCACATTAGGAAATGGGAAGGAAGGATGTATCCGAACATAGGGTATATGTCTTTTTGAGAATGTTTTTGGGGTTACGACATCGATTACCAATATATGGGATTTTCACGATGAATTGGCAAGGTCTGAATTCCTGGAGAATTTTCCAGTACTGTCATCATGATGCGGGTGATTTTGGGAATTTGGGCTAGTTTGATTGGAGAATGGGGAACTCTGGGATCCGATCTTCCATGCACATCATCAGACCCCAACATTAGAGCGTTGAGCGACGTTATTTATAGATATGCAGTTTTCCATTCACACTTTCTCGGGAAGTGTCAGGAAGCATTTTAGAAAAGAGTAATGGGTCATCGGACAAATCAAGCCTCCATTTTGGGAGCTGTTCTCACCAATTCTCATTCTAGGGTAATAGAATACCCTTTAGAGAGGGCTGATTTAAGGAAACTCGGGGGAGAAGATTATGCGAAGACTCGAGCATTAAAACTTTCTTGTAGACATATTAGGAAGATTTGGGTTATGAGTTGGTTCATTGTAGTGAGGGGATTGTTTGGGGTACGTCCTATTCTAGAGCCTTTGCATTTGTCTCAGAAGCAGACTTATTGGCGAGGATCTCTTCTGAGTTGCATTTTTTATTACTGGGGTGTGTGTCTGTAGTTATTGTTTAAGAATTCGAGTTGCCTATACATTTATCTATAGTAATCTTAAGCTTGTGCGACTATTTTATTACTGTGTGCATATTAAACATCTTTACCAGGTGGTTTTAGGTAATAGTGGGGGCGAATTAAGTGGACAAAGAGAACCGTCCTATTGGCATAATGTATTGGTCGTTAACACATTTGGTTGAGTATGGGACAGTGTGTCTTGGCAGGAGTGTTTTCACAAATTTGTATTGGTATTGAAGATAGCTTAGTTTTCATTGGTTAAGGTGCTTGTATGATGAGTTCTGACTACAGGATAAAGGCTTGTTGATGGCTCTTTTGTGAACGGAGAAGATTGATCAAGGGCTGTTCTTTAATGTGAGCCTCTTTTAGAAGAAAGTTTGATTTGAGTGTTGATGGAGCAGTACATGAGTAGATATTTTGGTATGGTCTCTTTGCCTGAGTTTCCGGAATTTAGACGGAGGAGTTTCATTTATAGGGTATGTGTATTGTGTTGGCGTGATTGACACAGTGGAGGCGTTGGGAGGTAGCCTGTAATGTGTGGCGTAATTAGTTTGAATTTTGATTTGTCTTATATTTTTCATTGAGCTGGTCTATCATCTCTCCTGCTGACAATATAATAGTTGTTGTCTAAACACCTCCTGATTCAAACAGGTAAGAACGTAGGCATTGTGAGAAAGCGGAAGCACTGTGGGGTCACCAGTATTCTGGCAGTTAGGGAGTAACTTTTCATCATGGTTAGTAGCCTAGTAAGGATATCAATTCTCTCACGATGTCATTGTACACTCATAATTCGATCTTAGCCCTGTCTCCTATAACTTATAGTATTTGGATATTCGGTTGGAGGATCCAAACTCGTGTGTTGACTACTTTTGTATATAGAGACAACGACATATGGAGGTAGAGATAAAAAAGTGCGAGAGCACACTTGCTACACTTAGTGAGATTTCTATCTATCTTTGAATTCATTTTGTAGGTGGAATAAGGGGTGCTCTCTACTTAGGTCTCGGAGGTAGTAGATACTCTCGGGGGTATTTGGTTTATGTACATGCGGAGTTTACACGCGGCGAGGCGAGAGGAAAAGTCCAGTTATAAATGTTTTGTCGACCACGGGCATAAAATCTATCCGTCTGTTTGGAGTTCTTTGTCCCAGAAAATGTATCGAGGCTGTGCTTACGTCGCTCTCTGAATAGAGGAGACTTAAATGATAACAGAGTGTCCTCTATAAAAGATGTGTTTCTTTATGCTCATAACGGTATATCGCATAATAAGTAGGGAGATACAATCTCCCAATTGAGACGTTGTTAAGGTATGAGCAGACATTTGAGAACTTACTATTGACTCTCCGGTTAGCAGCTTCCTTCTGAAGCTGAGAAGGACGCCATTCCTCTATACCAAATTGTTTGACATGGTTGTATGGGTCTTCAGCTTCCTAGGGTCTTTACAATTTCCTGTAGTGCCCTACTTCTCTGAGAAGGAATGGTTCTTGCTCGCATGCATGTAAGCAGCTCAGATTTATGGAGGAGAGTATAATGGATCGCATATATGTTTAATACAATCGTGTATACATGAACATGGTCTGGACTAGTACATTCCACTAGGAGGGGTGTGCAGCGTATTGGTATGTAACACGAATGGAAATTAAGCTGACATGATTGACGAAAGGGGGGCAGAACCACTTTGTTAGCATACGGATCTGCTCCTCGTTGCCGTCGGGCGCACCTGAGGTTGGTAATAACGGCGCGATTATGGACTGGTCGATCTCCCGATTCGACGTGAACCACTTTTGTGGCCGAAAAAAGATCGCTCGCTACAGAGATGAAGTAAGATCACGAAGAAAAGAGCAATTTCTTATTACCAATAGGTATCCCGCTAAGAACAGCTTTTCATTACTAATCGTTCTGAACTTTCTTGAGAAGAATTGGAACTTGGAGAAGGTATTTAACGGGGAAGGATAGTAGTAAGTTTTAGGATCTACGAAGATAGTACAGAGACCGAGTGAGTAGGTAGCTGAGGCTGCGGATAGCGTGCAGATGGTTCAGTCTCACTCTATGTTATTTGAAAAATACGCTTTTTTCTTTTTAGTGACTTTTTCTCTCTATTATAGAAAACATTTTAACTCCCCCCAACGCTTCTGTTTCGACCCAAATGAAAGAGCCACTCTATAGCAATACATAGCAAAAGTTGAGACATTAAAAAAGCTAAACATAAATAGGCCACGGCCACTAGGGCTTGGCAAAGGCGTATGTTTCAATAAGGAGAAGATGGGTAATCCCTTGCTCTCACACGCAGCAGTCACTATGTCCCAGAAGACAGGCCATTCACTAACCACCCTCTGTGACCTCACGCATTTGTTTCTCCGGTAGGGTGGGCTGTGGGATGTGGGCCTCCGGAAAGACCTCAAAGCCAAAATTATACGTGTGTGAGTCCCATCCGTGGACCACACGGAAACACTATAGTGCTTCGCGCACACTGGTCCCGAGAAGGATTGATAATCAGAGCACCTATAAAGTAGCTAGACAGGTCACTCGCTGATCAACGCCCTGGTTAACAAGCACATGAGCTTTTGCGAGGTTATAGTTCCCTACAAGTTGCAGGTGACCCGTTCGATTCAAGATGTAGCAAGTGAGCGAATGACAACGAGAGGTTATAATTTATCAACGGTTTTTACTCCCCTTCTGCTATCACACCGGGGAGGAATGGTGTGGGTGATTGTTAGATCGTTGTGTGAGAAGGCGTTCCATTGGTGCTGAGTAATGTAGGCACATGTTGCGTGCTCCTTGTGTTGGGATATCGCGAGCGGTGAGCTCAAGGGCTGTTGATTAGTGAGGAAAAATGTGAGGTGAGTGCAAACGCTTTTAAGTAGGTGGCTATGTAAGGTGTATTTGAAGTGGACTATAGTATGTGGGTGGAAAATTGAGTTTAAGAAAAGAGAGAGAGATAAAAAATAAAAAATTAAATAAAAAAGATAAATAAAAAGAAAAAAGAATACTTGTGATAAAGAAGTTAGGAATTGAAAACACGACGGTTGAGAGACAGTAATTGGTGCTGTGGTAAAATAAAATACTTTCGAGTAGGCATTGCCAATTGCGTTATCTGTTGTGTTGTTGTGAGTGGTGTAAGGGTGTGGCGATAGAGTTTATGGCATCTGGAATAAGGAGGACTGCGGGTGTTGGTGAAGTGGTGAGTATTGGGTAATAGTATTGAGGTTTTTGTGGTCACGATCTGGGGTTGGGGTGTGGTGTAGTGTGAATAGCCGGACGTACCACAAAATTCTAATTAACTGCTTTGATTCAGCTTGTTAGGATTTGTTTAGAGAGACGTTTGTGCCGTTTGGTTCTGTAGGACTTTCGTCGATATCGTCGTAGATTGTTTATGTTACATGGTGGAGTGAGGTGGAGGCACAGACACAGCCCCGACGCAAGCTGCCGTACTGGGGTTCTGTGCGGATGTCTGTGGTGTGGTGGTCGCGGTTGCCGGGAGGTTTCCGGGTTGGTGGTGGTTTCAGTTTGGTGTTTGGGTGTGTTGTATTTTTTGTGAAATTTACCGTGGGGAGTTTTTTGTGGCGCGGGTCTCTGGGGTGTGGAGTTAATTTTTCGCCGACCCTCCTGACTCCACCCTCTTCAAATTACGACGTCCGACGTCCGATCCCAACCCCCTCTTGCAGAACTAACGGGGGACTCCGGCCGACTTCCGACTCGCCCACTCCGCCAACCGCCTGGGCTGCACGCGCACCGATAGTGGTTGCTCCTCAGGTCCCCTACATGTCCTCTCTCTTACATAACTCTCATTTTTTGGTAAGCCTGACATCCTTTCGCCAGAAGGAAGCTACCTTCTCACCGGAATTATCAACTATTCCGCCCCAGATCTTTACACCATTCGGTCTTCGCCCTTTGGGTCCTATCCTGCCCGCCTCTGGTGTCCAAGTTCCCACATTCCTTCTCTTAGATTTGTTATCGGAACACTTCCTGAATCCTGGTCTCCATACTATTGCCTCTCCTCACAAAGAATGTTCAACCGCCACCAAGGTCATCAAATCACTCACCCCACCATCCACTTATATAAGACATTTCAAAGTGATCTACCACATCTGTCTTCACCCTATAAATCTTCCTCCTAAATCTCTGTACGGGAGGACTTATATATATATTACATTCCCTTTAAATTCTTGAGGTCTCTCCTACGGTATCTTATATTCCCAATCCAATAGTTTCTTTTAATAACTACCTCAAATTCATCCCGCCGTAGACTTTGTATTTAATATTTCTCCCTCTCTTTAATATATTTACTCGTTTGATGTCCAATAAGCCCCATCTTCGGCTCGCATTTTAAAACCGTCGTTTCTATTTTTGCCAAAACTATAAACTTTATCGTTTTTAACCACCTATTCCTCACCGATGTATTTTTATTAGTCTTTCCTCATGGGGTATAATATATCACGATGTTCTATAAATAATCCTCACAATTAATTTATATCCATTACTTATACGGCATAGTAATCTCTCTCCATCAGTTTACCTACCCCTTCCTGTGTTTCAATATTATAAACCATTATCACCTCCGATGGAAATAATTGGCCAAGGTTATTTTATAACCCTATGACCTCACGCTCCTCCCCTCTCACCAACCTAATCCTACCTCCATTCCCCTTCACCTCATTGTAACCGTTTCCGGTTTTATTGTATAATAAAATATTTCATATCATTGCCTTTCTTCAGTGATACCCAGTATAGCCAATTCTCTTTCAGAGGGTTCAAGTATTCCTTACCCAACCTTACTACGATATCCGGGAGAACTCTAAAACTTTATTCAACCATCCTTTCGAATCCGTCCCCGCGCCGCCCCACATCCGTACTTAAATACCATCCTAATCCGAGCGATTGCTCCAACATGCCAGTACAAAAATCACTGGAGTGCCACCCGTCCGGAAATTTATCTGCCAAATAGTGTTCATCCCCCCTTCCAAAATTCCAGCTCGCTCCGTCCCTCCGGTAACCCTTCACTTATGTTTCACCCTCTTAATCAGAACCACGTCGCTAAATAATAATTTGACATAACAGGATCTAGTGCGTCTAAAGATGAGTAAACGACACTCCCTGCGCTGCTCCACCTCCTCGCGATGTTGCAATATTTGAAGTGAAACCTTCTGTATAAATCCAATGCCAGATTCCCAATATCGTTGTTCTCATTTTTGGAACTAGTCTCCAGGTTCTAGCCACAATATAAACAGAGTTGACTAGACCTGATTATTTTGTCTTCATTACATTACTTTGTCTAAGTAGCCAATTCGTAGATTATGGTAATTTCCTTACCACCTTCCTCCATAGTTCCTCTTCCATAGCTTCCAAGAGCTTTCTTCCTTGGGCCATAAGCTCTTTAAGAATCAAATGACCCTTTTGCAGGTCCGATGGAAATCGCTTCAAGCAAGGGACAATCTTTGCCAAAATTCCAGCCAATCTTCCACCTCCGAGGACATTTGCTTAGTGTGAATTCTAAGAAAAGGTTCCGTCCCGTTCCGTCTTCCTTCTGTTCTATACCCGTTACTGTTCTTTGTTCCTACGGGCTGAGTCCTCGTAGCCCTAACATATATAAAACCATTCTCTTCGTTTATTTACATAGCATCTCCTCTTTCTCTTCAAATGCAATATTTTCCTTTCCGATTATTATTGTTATCAATTCCCGGCCAGAATGTGTGTCCCCAGAACGTGGGAAAGCATGCCATCTAGATAATCTAGTTACAAAGCTATATACCTGCATTTCACATCCCATTTTAACCTTTTTATTATTCCGTATTATTATTGCTTGGCCCCACCTTTCCGGCACCTTTCCCCTCTCTCCAACACTTGTTCCAATCCAAACCTGATTGAAAAATATAAGTATTCTTTTCCGCTTCTCAATCTCCTACTCCACCCATCTCCACCTAACCATACTCATCTACAGCTCACTTCCATTCCCTCCAAATCTATGGGGCCCACTTTTTTACCTCCTTTTTCTCAACATGCCTTTTTTTGATAGCCTCCCTCCCATCACATCAGTCCTGTCTAAGAGCCGCGTTATCTCTTTCCGCCTTCTCCTCCCTCTCCCTCCTTCCCTCGTCTGGATCTTACAGCTTCGTCCCTCCTTGTTTCCTCTGTCATTTCCCTTTGAACCTTAAGCTTGTAAGACAGATCTCTCATAGATTAAATTCGGATCTCCATCCTCTTTATCCATTATCTGATTCGTTCCGGATGCTCAAAAGCAAAAATTCTCCTTCCGTTTCTTCATTGATCTTTTAGTATCTGATATTATTTGTCGTGAGGGTCCTGCACCGAGATGACTTTGTGTTGTTGAGCTTATTTATTTGGGTTTGTCTTCGGTATACATACTAGTTTACTCTCGCCCTTCGCCATCTTTAAATAGCTTTTTTCTTTCCCTCCAGGCATCCTACATAATTCTCTTCACTGTTATTTCTCCTGCCCATTTGTCCCTCTCTCCGTCCCTCATTCTTGTTTCCTTTATTCCTTGCCCTTCTCTTTTATTCTTCTTTCTGCCTTCTCATTCCCCTTTTGCCTTGTAAACCATATTCCTCTTCTCTGTTATTTTGC
>JABUQX010066140.1:40000-41358 GCA_015478945.1 Trachelipus rathkii
TCTTTCGCCTTACATTGTCTGAAAATTTCATCCACTTCGCACGAACAGGAAAAAAATTATCGCAATTTTTCATTTTAAAATTCAAAAAAAGTGGGTTTGGAAATTGGACAACGCTGAGCACAAAACTCAAAAAATCGAAAAAAACAATTGTGACTATTGTAGGTAGTGGACCAATCTATGCATATTTCAAGTCTGAAGTCCTTTCGAAAAAAATTTTGGAACTTGATACGACAAATGTCAAAAACATGGGATTTGAAAAATTGAAAATTCTGAACGAATGACTACAGACACAGAAAAACACCCGAAAACAACGCTTTAAAAGGCAAAATAATCTTCAGTTTGGTGTTTATAGGTTCAAAATCGGCTGAAAATTCCGAATTTTATGCTCATTTTTAGGGGGGTGAAAATTGGGCTCAGCCCGAGCCCAATATTGGACACTGAAATAGAAAGAAATAATTTAATGTCAAGTAGTTGAGGTGAGAATGGGATGACTTTAATATTATCACTTAGAAAAGGATTGTGTTCTCTTAATCCCAAAAAGCTAGAATAAGACTGTTTGTACTTCTTATGAATTAAAAATTGTGGATAATCTAGGTTTCTGAATGTACGAAAAATAAAATCATTCTCACCCCAACTACTTGTCATTAAATTTATGTTTAAGTTAAACACTTATTTGAAATCACAATTGTATTCAGTTTTCCGGATACCTTGTCACAAATTTTGATCAATAATAATAACACTAAATTTGAAAAGACTGGGGGCGTTTACAAAATTCCTTATGGATCTTGTGTTAATTCATATTTCTACGAAACTTTAAAGACCCTGAAGGTCCAATTAGAACAACATAGAGGTGAGGTGAGAAGAGGAAATGACCAAAATGCCATTTTTAAACATCTTTTACAGAATGAGCACATCATTAATTGGGAAGGTGCAACTTTTTTGTTTAACTCAAAGGATAAAAATTTAAATCAATTATTAGAATTTTTTTTTTATTTCACCTAAATTTAATTTTAATATTTCCGAAGGATTCTTTAATTTTGATCTAATAACAAGAAATATATCTGAAAAAATTAAATATTTATCATCAAATAATTTATTGTGAAGTAATTTTTTGTTGCCATCTGTTAATTTGCTTTCATTTTTTATATTTCATATTTAAATTTTATTATTTGTTTTGTTAAATTAATTTTATTTCCATTGTAAGTTCTGAAGAGAAGACATCGTACTTTAGTCTCGAAACGTAAACTACTGTTTAATTTTTAATATTTTGATTCTGTTTAGTTCTAAAATGGGTTTTTTGGAATTGTTTCTTTAATTTAAAGAAGTTTGAGCACGTTTAAAACTTCTAAAGATTTTTG
>JABUQX010066141.1:0-5000 GCA_015478945.1 Trachelipus rathkii
AGTTAAAAATAGCAATCGTTTCCATTTGAAATTTATGATATGGCTCCCTGCAAATCATTGGAATGGCAATAAATGGCAATGCATGATTAATATGTATTTGTATTTTATCATACCACTTAATTTATACCGGTGTTATTTAGAATATAGCGCAACAAGCACATGTATTTAAGTCAGACACAAATTATTAGTGCGGATCCTCATGTGCTTGTCCTGGTCTGCCTAATTTAACTGGATAACGAATAAAATATTTATGCGCTTGTAATATTGCAATAGCCTATATATATGTTTATTGGAGTAATATCCGTTTAACGTATTTTTAATGAGTCAGAAAAAGTAACCAGTATTAGATAACAAACACTTTGTAAATAATAAGAATACTGTCCCGCTACGAATTTTTATATTACAATGGCGTGGGCATTCTGATTTATTTTAATAAATCTCAAAATTAATATCATAAACTGAATGTTATTGGGAAACTGAAATAAATATATATATATTATTTATTATATATATATATATATATTAATTATTTACATCTATTAAATTTTATAAATTAAATAATTATTTATATATATTATCTATATATTATATAATTTATATATATATATATTATAATAATTATATATATATATATATATAATTTATATAATATATATATATATATTAATTATATATATATATACTATAATATATATGATAAATTTATCTAAGAATTCTTATTACCCTTGTAAATTAGTTATGTTAGGGAAATGAGATACATAATAGAAAATAAAAATAAGGAAGATATAAAATATTTTTTGAGTTATTTTATTATTTTTATTATTTTTTCATATGGTATATAATAATCGGGATAACAAAATTCTATCAATAAAGGAATTACATTGATGATTAGGCCATAATTACTTGATTATTTACTATTTATTTTTTAAACTAATGGGTGAAATATAATATTTATATACATATATATAAAATATAAAATTTGACATTAAGGTTAGAGGTATATGTATACTGTTCATAAAAGGGTTGAGTATTATACGTATATGGTGACTATTCACTATATAGTGGTTGACTCCGTTAATTAAAGAGCTTAGAGACTATATCTTCGGTTCATTAAAAAAACAAAACGAGAGCCGATTCGAGGAGAACGACTGGGTCAATTTATATGTGTGATAAGGAGTTTTTATAATTAATCAGCGTATCATTTGTATGATAAGGATACAATAACACAATTTCGATAAATAAAAGGTATTGTAAAATTATCTAAGAGAGTATATAATTTTATTATTTATCCTATATATATTTTGGAAAAAATAGGCCTTATAATGCCAATACTAATGAGATATAGAAATCATTAAAATATTTTTTTTAAGAATATTTTTACACATAACATATTTTACTTTGATCCCTTATTTTATTACTATTATATTTATTTATTTACAAAGGATTTTAACTTTCACCTATTAAATATTTATTACCAGTTCATTATGCTATTTTTTTGGCTGCTGTTAGGAAAGTAGAAATTTCTATTTACACCTAATATATTTATATCATTATTATTAATTTTTATTATATATATTATAATATAATTATATTTAATTATATATATTATAAATATATATATATATATATATAATTATTATATTATATATTTTATAATTATAAATAATTATATATTATATTAATATAATAATAATATATAATTTATTATTATATTATTTAATTATATATATATTATATAATATATTATATAATAAATATCTATTATATATATAATATATATATATATTATATATATATTATTATATATATAATATTATATATTACAATACTAATATATATATTTAATATATATTATATTAATTAATATTATATATATTTATATAATATATTAATAATCTATTATATTATAAATATTATATTATATTATACATTATATATATATATATGTATTATAACTTATATATATATATATATATTACTATATATATATATATATATAATAATTATATTATATATAATATATATATATCTATAAATATATATTAAAATATAATATTTTTAATATATATATTTAATATAATTATTAGAAAGAGAACTGAGTTACAGAGAAAGAGAAATAGAGAATAAGAGAAAGAGACAGAGACAGCACATGAGACAGGGACGATATGATACGAGACATAGATGACAGTTATGCAAGAGCAGAGACAGGGTAGAGACATAATGAGACAGAGATTACATAGGTTTAGTAGTTTAGGTTAGGTTATTGGATTATTAAGGTTATAGGTTTATTAGTTAGTAGTTAGGTTATAGGTTTTAAGTGATTAGGTTAGATTAGAGTATATTAAGGTTATTAGAGTATAGGTTAGGATTAGGTGATAGGTAGTTATTATATTTTGTTAATATATATTGAGTTAGGTTATTAAGTTATAAGTTGTATGGTATTAGTTGTTTATAATATAGAGTTTTAATTATATAGGTTTATATAGGATAAATTAGGTTAAAGTTATATAGTAAAGTATAATAGGATTAAGTATTTAAGTTGTTTTAGGTATTTATATGATATAGATATATTTATTATGATTTTATTATGATTTATTTTACTATTCTTACCAAAGACTTATCCTCAGATTGTGTTTATTATAGTGTGTTTTACCTCACTGTTAGTGTGTTCCCCCGTCACAGGATCTACAAAATGCAGCGAATGATTTACGGTCAAGTGATGATAGTCTGTTTTACTGATATTTGAGTAACCTTTCCATTTGTCTGTGATTATTCTGGATTTTGGTTCCACATGTTCTTCTATTACTTTCCTTAGTGTTGCACTATCTCTTTTTTTCAACTTCTACTAGAAAAATTTCCTTAGATTCCCGTACTACACCGCCTACTACCCAATGTTGCTTCGTCATTCGACCTTTGTTATATTTTCTTTTAGAAACCTATTTTCGTTATATACTTATTTGTTATAATTTACTTTTATTGAAAAAACCGATTTATCATTACTATTTCAATCTTGTCTTGCTTATATATTTTATTTATTATTCATGAATATTTTATCTTATTTTTATTTTTATATTCCGAATAACAAATATCCATACACTTTCCGTAAATTCTTTGGATAGTTACAATGATGCTGACATTAGTTAATCTTGACAATTTAACTTATATATAGAGAAATATCGATTTTTTTTAAAAAATTAATTAATTTGGAGTAATTTATTTAGTTGTAATGTTTGTATATAAATAAATAGTCATACGATATAAACGTATTATTGCTTATGAATGCAGAGCGAATATTTATGTATTCTTTACATTATATATTATTGTACATCGAAAACTTACATTTATTTTCTCATGTCTTATATTTATTATTAATTTATTACAGTCTTAATGTTTAAACATATTTCGAAACAACTTTAAATTGTCCTATATTATAATTATTAGGTTACATTAAATTTATTTGTCATAAATACCAACAATAAACATTTACTTATTTACGTCTTTACAAGTAATTATTTATTATCATCATAATTCATTCTAAATTTTAAATTGCACAAATTTACTTATTTGATATTTATCCATATTATTAAATTTTTAAATTGACTTAATTGTATAGACTACATTCGTTATTTAACTGAGCGTTAGTCTATAGGTAAGCTTATAAGCCTATTTTATTTGATCTCTCAATTTTCCTACAATTTTTTTTTATAACTCTTCAAAGAATTAGGTTACATAGCAGTTTACCTATATATCTTTTAACTTAACTATATAAATTCTCAATGTAATATTATGGGCGATCTACATATATATTTATTTATATTGAATTTCGTTTCTATTAGGAGTCTAACTCATTAATAAATAGCATTATATATATTATTATATTATAATAATATAATTAATATATATAATTATAAATAAATTATATATAATATATATTATATAATATATATATATATTAATATATATATATATTATATATTTAATAAATATATATATATATTATAACTTATATATTATTATATATATATACTAGATATTATATAATAATATATATTATATTTGTATTTATTATTATTATAGTATATATATATGTTATATATATTATAATATAATATATATTATATATATATCTATATAATATATATATATATATATATAATTATTATATATATATTATATATATATATATTATACACTCACACACACTATAATAATATATAATATATATAATATTATATTATATATATATAATATATAATAATGATATATAATATAATTAATATATATACTGTATTATAGTAGTAGCATACCCGAAGAGTTCAGGCGTGTAACTAGAAAACTATAACAGCTACACGAAATTAAATATCATTTTATTAATCAGGAGACATTTTACCTTATAATAGTGAATATATTTTAAAAAATATAGATAAATAAATAATTACTTTTATTAATAAAATATTAAAATTGTGTAATAAAATCTTTTAGGAAAATATTACATATAATTATTATTATATTAGTTTTTTATATGACAATTTATAGAATGAATTTGATATATAGACCGCTCTACTATACGAATTTATGATGATCATAGGAGTAAAGTATTGTTACCAAATGGTTGAATTTTTTTTTTGTTTATTATAAAACGGACTAAATACCACACGGTTTTAAACCATTAGACAACATTTAAAGATAGACCTTGTCGCGTGGGTTTCTACATTAGAGTTATTTCATTTTTAAAATTTACTCACGTAGGGAGATCAGTACGCGAGCGACGATGCAAATTATTTCGTCAAAATCTTCGGGACTACATGTGCCCTTTTCAGAACTACATACCCTAGAAGGCGAATAATTAGACAAGAATATAAAAATAATAGAATTCTTTAATCATGCAAATAAATTTGCTAGCTATAAGGAGTTAAGCCAAAACTCTTTATCTCGTTCATTCTCGAGAAGTTTCATAAATAATGTAACAAACGAGCATAGGAATGTATATCATAATGACT
>JABUQX010066141.1:17500-25000 GCA_015478945.1 Trachelipus rathkii
TCACATAAAAATTGGCTATTTTTTTTTGAGGGGGGGAGCTCGAGCTGGCGGGGGACATAGTATATTGGCTATTATATCTATATAGTAATATATATATATATATAATATATATATATATATATATATATATATAGATATAATATATATATATATATATATTAATATATATTATATATATATATATATAATACTATATATATATATTAATATAATATATTATATATATATATACATTAATTTGTAAAGGTATACACGGCAATGTAAGGGGGCTCGAGCCGACGTGGGAACACAGGGGGACGTTTTTCCATACCCCGTAGGGAAGGGGCGGAAGGAACCCCCGCGACACCCAAGTACCAAAAGAGCGGGGTTCCGGAGACCCTTCCCGGAGGGGGGAATTAGTCCTATCCCCGTAGTTCCCCGGAAGGCCGAGTAGACCCCGACTCTGCCATCGGTGGGGTTACCCTGGGGTATTTCTTTAGTTAAAACAAAAACAAAACAAAATTTAATAGAAAGTCTATTTTAACGAGTAACGTATAAAAGGTCTCTAAATATAGGCCTTCTACTCACTATTGCTTATATATTTTCAACAATAATTTGTTTTTAAAATTTTTATTTATTTTTATTCTTAACATCATTGTTGGAACGAGGGTTCTAAAATGTAAAATTTCCTTTTCCCTGTAGCTTATGTAGTTTTTGAGATATGATGTGGCTCTCTAAAAAAGAAAATTTTGTAGACAAAGATACAGGAACTCATACACAAAACATGGAACGTACTTGGCAAGCAATAGTGTTAATTTTTTTTTCTTTTAATACATTTTCGCAATAAAATTTTACCAGCATCCAGCGAATGTATTCCTTTTCGTCCCGGTAGCTTTTGTGTAGTTTTTTAAGATATGGATTGTGGCTCTTTAAAAAAAATTTTTTGGTAGATTGATTACATTTATGTCATACACAAACCATTGAACGTACTTGGCAAGCAATAGTGTTATATCTTATTTCATATATTATCTTCATTTTGAACCTATTACTAGTTAAACTGATCATTACGACTATTAGGAAAAAAATAAAATTACATTAATTTATTAAATTTGAAACTAAATTTGAAAATAAATTTGAAATTTAATATTTTTAAACCATTTAAAAATTTACAAAAATAAATATAAAAATAAAGAATTGAATTCTAAACATAAAAAAAGGCGTGAATGGCAGTTCTTGCTGCATAATAGAGAATACGCAATACCAACTTTACATCTATATTTTTTTATTGTGCTTGCGATATTATACAGTACCTATATATATATATATATATATATATATATATATATATATATATGATAATATATATATATAATATAATTATTATATTATATATATAAGTATATATATTAACTAGAGAGAGAGTAGGACGAAAGAGAGGAAAGAGAGAGAGAGAGGAGCACGAGTAGTAAAAAGTTACTGGGGTCGCCATTCGATCAAGTATTTATATATATATTATATATATAATATATTATAGTATATATTATATTAGTATATATATAAGTATATATATATATACTGATTATTATATATATATATGATATATTATATTGGGTATACATATACTTCACCAAAGTTTGAATATATGAAGCCCTTAATACAGTTATGATGATGAATAAAACAATTAAAAAACACATCCTTTCTGAAGCAATTAAATTGAGAAGGGAATATCAAAAGACCTATTTAAAAAATTAATGATGGCTATATAAAGATCAAGTTACCGCTTTTTCTTCAAGAATGTTTTGAAAATTTAACATGTATTCAACTCCTTCTGAAGAGTTTTTTAGAATCAAATGGAAACAGATATATGGAAATGTATCATACTTGTTAAAAAGCTTTTCTCTCTTCTTCTCTCCTCTCTCTCCTCTCTCTCTCTCTCTCTCTCTCTTCTTCTTCCTCTCAAAATCCTTCTCTCTCTATCTCTCTCTTCTCTCTCTCTCGTCTCTCTCTCTCTCTATCTATCTATCTATCTATCTCATCTATCTATCTAATCTATCTATCTATCTATTATCTATTCTATCTATCTTATCTATCTATCTAGTCTATGCTATCTATAATAAATAATTAAGTCTATCTATCTATATATCTAGCTATCTATCTATCTTATCTATGCTATCTATCTATCTAATCTATCTATCTATCTTATCTTATCTATTTATCTATCTATCTAATCTATCTATCTAATCTATCTATCTATCTATCTATCTATCTCTTCTCGTCTTCTTATCTATCTATCTATCTATCTATCTATCTTTATCCTATATCTATCTATCTATCTATCTATCTATCTATCTATCTATCTCATCTATTCTATCTAATTCTTATCTTATCCTGATATATATATATCTATATATATATATATATTAATATATATATATATATATATATATATAATATATATATATAATATATATATATATCTATACTATATATATTAGCTTAAAACCAATGGTTCAAGACCATCTAAAAAAAAAAAAAAGTTTTAATTCTTCTTTGAAGAAGAAATTTTTTTTTTTTTTTTTTTTTTTTTTTTTTTTGCTTTTTTTTTAAGGAGTTCTGAGACTCAGAACAAAGCTGGTCAGCAAAGTGATTCGAAAGTGTTGAAAGAATGTTCCTATGATGAAGGAAAAAGGAAAAGTAAAGATTCTTCAAGCGAAATTAAATGTTGCTGGTACGACGTCCATGATACGACCAAAAGTTTATATGACTTTAGGAATATTGTGGAAACAGTAAGTGATTTAGGGGATCAAACATAATTTCGAAACGACTGTCTCGAAGAAATGGACTCATTAAAAAATAAGAAAGAATCGAAAAGGTAAATAAAGGAGAAGAAAGTCTGATAGAACAAAAGGGAAGTACGCCCTGAAAGAGTGAAAGCTCTGCAAGACTCGAATGGGTCTCCGGTGCAATATCCTCCTCAAGATCAAATGGGTGTGTGGTCCTCAACTTTACAGTGGTCTGGCCAGATTATTATTGAAATAAAAAATTAAACAAATTAATAAATTTGCCTTCAAAACTTAAGTGATAGAAACAACATTTTACATTTCAATAAAATTTTAGTGGTGGAGCTGTAAAATTTTTGCTATGATTCTTTTCAATTCAGTTAAAAATAATACAGAAAAGAAATTATCTGAAATTAACATGGAGGATCGACGAAAATTTTCTAGCTCAATTCTTTGAAGATTATTTTTAATACTATCTTGTAAAGAATAACTTGATACAATGCATTCGTGTTAAGTTCAGCCAAGTGATGTTTGGATAAAGTGACAATAAGATATATTGAATGAAGTGGATATTCGGCACGTAGCCTCATATGAAGGATGCTTTCTTCCCATGGTTCAAGGATACGGAATGGATGAAAACTCACATAGCGTGTCGGTAAGGCCTCATACGTTTTAGCGCGCGCCCACTACTAGCAGATGCCCATGGATGCGTCACTGAGCTCGGGGGGTGGGGGTGGGGGTGGGGGTGGGGGAGTGTGAGCTGTTCTTTCTTGACTTCGTCTTGTTCAGACTTAAAAATTGGGCACATCCCCTCCTAGATTAGGGCTCTGCCAGTGAGCGATGGTGTTAACTGTAAAAAATAAAAAAAAATAAAAAAACATATGATGGCAGATATGGCCATATAAAAATTAATAACTATGATGATTGATGACAGCAACCCTAATTTCAATAAATTTTAGAGAATTTAAAATGAAAGTTAAAGAAATAACTAATTACAATTTTGGCGACTAAAAGGAATAAATAAACGATGAATGAAACATAACATAACATAACATAACATTAACATAACATAACAATATACATACATAGCATAGCAATAACATAACCATACATAAGCAGAAAATACATATACAATAACGAATAACATAACATAACATAACATAACATAACATAACATAAAAATCTTTCTGGCATCCCCAATTGAAAAAGAGGCAGAGGTGGCTGCTTTAAACCACATGGTTTAACACTTTAACTGAATGGTTTAAAGCATGATGTTAAACCATAAGGAAAATCAATGGCTTAATACCAATTAAAAAAAAAAAAAAAGTTTGAAAAAAAAAAAAAAAAAATTTTTTTGTTGCTTTTATAAGCAGTTTTATTTTCATATTTTGGTTTTTATCTGTAAAAAGCGATTAAAATTAGAAATTGAAATCATTGATTGACAAATTATAGAATGGTGAAGAAAGCTGTATATAAAATGAAGAAATGTCCTTATATATATATATATATATATATAATATATGATATATATATTATATATATATATATATATATATATATATATCAATTTGGCTATAACCTAAGTTAATATATATAATATAATATATAGAATATATAATATAAAAATTATTAATACTATATATATATATATATATATATATATATATATATAATATATTATATTAAGTGATGGGAGATGGGACTGAAATAATTCGTCCATTCGTCCCAATCCGTCCATCGGCAAAAAATGGCATATTTTTTTTTAAATCGTCATCTTGTCATCGGTCATTCGGCAAATTTCGCCGATCTTATCTTGGGCCGATTATATTGAATCACTATTCAGAATTTTTGGAATAATATTAAAACTCACTAATAATAATATATCGATATATAATAATAATAATAAGTAATAATAATAATTCATATAATAATAATAATAATAATAATAAATAACATATAATAATAATAATATATAATAATAAAATAAAATAATTTATATATATATATATATAATAATATAATATATATATAATATATATATATATATATATATTATATAATATATATATATTATATAATATCTAATATATATAATATATATATATATATAAATAACCCATTTTGCTTAATGGTAGTAAATGACATTCCCAGTGCTAGATGGATCGCCTTTTCTGTTTATGTGTTTCAGTATCGCACACTCATTCTCCCCAGACAAGCATTATATACACATGATTATATCCGACACCTCCCTTTACCTAGAACAAATCTTACCAGAATGCTCTCCCTTCAGCCTTAGTTTTCCTACTGTAGGGAGAAAAAATTGCCCACTGATCATCATGTCCTGTCGTGTTCGTAGAAGGCGACTATGGGGTGGTGGTAGTTAGGTTGCTGCCTACTAACCTACTTATCTTTTGCCAAGGAATGCTAATTGCATGCCTCGGTAGGAAGGTCGTGATCACAGTAAGCGCCTTCTATCCTTCGGCGAAATGTATGAATCGTATCTGTATTATTGAAATTCAGAGGAATAAATGTTGAGGAAGAGAGGAGAGAGGTGATATGGATGTATTTAAGAACAAGGGCAAATTTTGATTTGCTCGCTTGTGAACTGAAACAAAGATGAAAGGAAACGGTGTAGAACATGAGTGGTGTGGTGTGAAGTGTTTGTTTGCCTGTGGAAGGATATGAGAGGGGTGATAAGAGGATTTGGCAATTCTGTACTGAGTGAGTTGTGCGTAGACGGAGTATGTAGATTTGTGTGGGTGAGTACTAGAAGCTTAAAGGTTAAATTTAAGTTTGAAAAGTCCAAAATTTGTGTGGTTGGTTGCGACATATGCTCCATCTGAGGGTAATGTTGAAAACCAGAGTACGATTTTCTGGGATAATCTGAAGGATGTTTTGAATGGGGTGATAGGAGATTCAGTTCATTTCCCACATATCTGCCCATTCAAGGATTTTTTTTAACAGTTGTCACCACGACTCACCGGGCAGAGCCCTATTCAAGGGAGGGGGGGAGATGGTGTAGTACTCTCAAAAGTTCCCCCTCTAGCGCAAAATTACGCTATTGAGCACAGACGCAGGCTTTAAAGTGAGGAATCAAAATTCAGTAGGAAATAGCAGGAGAAATGGCCAAATGAAATTCCACAAAACAGGAGGTGGTGGGACAGAAAGGAAAGCACCATAGCACTAGTCCATGAGTTACGAATGTAACACAATACTCGTGCGCAGATACCGCAACCTATTTTGCTACGAATAGGCGTCCGTAAAAGTAGTGTACGCGAGTGATACAGTTCCCTCGAGCAGCTTGTCCGCTGCGGTACCTATACGGATTATGAGATAAAGCCCAACAGTCGCCTCGCAAAGATAGAGGGTTATAGTGAACTAGAAAAACTACAGAACGAGTTTATAATGCCTTTTTCTGCCGTGTCACTATCGACCCTGTTGTCCAAAGCCGGTGAAACCAAGAAGCCCTCCTCCTCCCCCCTCAGATTTGAGAGCATACTCCATCCATGGGCGGATGAGAGACCTTGGTATAGCGGAGCAACTGAGAAAAGGAGGAAAGTTCAGTGTAAACCGCATGCAGTTCTGATGCCGCCCTGAGCGAATCGGGTGTGCTGCGAGGTTCCCACGACATTTTTGTTCAGTTAAAAGGCCAAGGATTTTAATATTGTCCAACAGGAAGAGACGAACATGAACCGTCCGAAAGAGACAGAAAATCTAGAAGGTATTTTTGGAGAAGGCAGATCTTGTAAAAGTTGGGGTTTTTTATAATGCATTGAATTCACAAAGTTATTTCTATTCCAACAGCGGGAATAAACCTCGGAAAAGGGCAAAATTCCAGAAGTTAAACAGTGGGAGTAGAATTGAATATGATGTTCTATAAGCATGAAGGGTCGAGTCATCGGAATATCGAGTGGAGTAGAGTTAAGGGCAGTGAGAAGACATTAAATGAAAAGAGTTGGAATAAAGTAGAGATAAGGACAAACCCCCTGAGGAACACAGACTATTTGACAGAAAGTAAGAAGAAGTCGCCCCATCAACAGAGACCCCGATATTGATCGATTTGAAAGAAAGCTAAGATATGAAGTAAGGCGCTAAGGAGAAGGAGGATAACCCAAGTAGGGTGAGCTCTGGAGAGCAGTGACGCGTGCCAATACTCGGTCAAGATGCTTTTGGATATGTCAAGGCCAACCACCAAGTCGTCCCCGTGTTTTCTAAGAGCGACAAGACTATAGATCGGTTTATGATTGGGAATCGTATATCCGCCAGTAGACTTCGTTGCAAACGGAGAGCCGACGGCGATCGGAGTGAGTTTCCAAGACTGACTCTAAGAAGTGGAGTTGATGAAGGGTTTCCCAAAGATCTTAGATTAGAATTACAAGTGAAGAGAAGCTCACAGGGCGATTAGTTAGAAGGATATGAGCGGCTCCTTTTTTCGGAATAGGTTGGACATGTGAGAAGCTTCCAAACACTGAGGGAAGGGAAAGTGCTATGTAATTGAGACATAGGAATTATAAGTTGAAGCGAGTGGGCCGAAGAGATTTAGCCTTTTTCAGTTGGAGAATTAGCAAACAGAACCATCAGTCAGAGCGAATTAAGGGAGGAAAGGCAGATTTACAGGGAGGAGGTGTGAAGAGTAAGAGATTTTGGTCAGTTGGAGAACGAAGGAGGTTAAGCGCCCTTTTCGTTTGATGATAAGCCAGCTTTGCTCGTCGAAGAGTATCCGTGCAACGATTTTCTAGCT
>JABUQX010066141.1:30000-43039 GCA_015478945.1 Trachelipus rathkii
TATATTATTATATATATAATATATATTATATAATATATATATATATATATATATATATATATACTATATATATATATATATATCGGATATATATATATATATATACACAATCTAATACACAAAATAAAAAAATTTGGTTTAACCAAAAAAACATGTTTTTTTTAGTTGGTTTAAACCAAAAAAAAAAACGGCTCATGTCAATATAATCTTGCTCAACAAATCAAATAAATTTTAGGTTTAAATTAATTATCAACTTTAGTTTGAATTTATTAAAATAAATGTAAAAAAAATTACTTAAAAATTAATAGTAATATATTTATGGTATATTCACATTAAAATCGTCAACATCTACTTCCTTTTTATAAAAAATAATATATATATATATATATTAATATATATATTATAAATATAATATATATAATTATATATAATATATATTATATATATATCCTATATATCATATATATATAATTATATATTTATATATATATATTATTATATATATATATATTAGTATATGATATAATACTAGTTATATATATGACGTATAATATTATTATACGGTGTTTTTATGTTTAAAAATTCTACAATATCCTTTTATATTCTTCCAAATAGATTTTTTTCCTTCATTTCTTTTAAGCCACGAATACTCGCAATTATATGAATTAAATCAACTGTTCTGTTCATTCCTTTTTGTTTTTACTGTATATTGAAAACAATCCACGTTACTTTTCAACATTATTGATAAAGCATATTTCATGATTTCACCGTCATGTTTGTTCCACCAATGCATAGTATATAATCTAAGCATTAGCACAAACATGCTGAAATAAATTAAATTTTATTTTTTAACAAAATTAAACTTTCATAATCTAATGCAATCATACCTAACTTCTACCCATAATCTAACCTATGTAATCTTACCTTACCTAATTTAACTTAAAAAATAACCTAACCTTAACCTAACCTTAACAACCTAACCTAACAACCTAACTAACCTAACCTAACCATAACCTAACCTTCTAACCTAAACCTAACCCTAACCTAACCTAACCTAACCTAAACCTAACCAAAACCTAACCTAACTAACCTACCTAACCAAACAACCATAACGTTACATAACCTAAAATAAACTTTGGAAAAACTTCTAAATTAAAAAAAATGGTTTATGTTACCTCCCGCAAGGTAGTTATTGGAATATTAAACACACCACTGAGTTAGACAAATATTTAACTTCCTCTTTGTTGTTAAGTATGTAAATTAAAACCTAAGAATCATAAATTAAACAATAATGAAACAATATTGAAAAAACAATCCTTGAAATTTTTTTTACCACCATATATACTAAATAATAGAAGTTAAAATTTTTTAAGAAAAACTTAAAAAGATAGAATAAAAAATAAAAAAGAAAAGAATTAGAAATTTATCGAGCTTCACCAATGACTGTAAATATTGAATAACTGATTTTCTCTTTCCTTTGAGATAATTTTACTTTTTCAATTATTACTAAATCTCCAAAAAACGTAAGAAAAAATTGACATGACCAAAAATTCTAAATGGATTCTTAAATATGCATTATATATATAATATATAGTATATATATAGTATATATATATAGTATATATATATATATGTATATATATATATTATATATATATATTATATTATCAGTAAATATGGTACGAGGAGCATGACCATGTCAATCCCATATAATTTTATTAATTTTTTGTTAGGAAATCTACAAATTTAATGGTACAATTTGTTGGAGAAATTTAAATGCGAGGTAAAATTGTCAAAGAAAAAGTTTTCCGATTATTAGTTTAAGGAGCTTTCACATAACTATATATAATATATATGATATATATATAATATTATATATATATATATTAATGATATATATTATATTATAACATACTATATATATAATATAATACTATAATATATAATATATATAATATATATTATATAATATATATATATTATATATATATATATAGTATATATTATATTATATAATATATATATGGCATTATTATTATCTGTTGACCAAATGAGCCGAAGTCAATTTTTATTCATAATTTACGTTATCGAACAAAGTGTACGACACGCGCATAGCAAAAAAAATTGAATTTTCTTCTCATATATTTATATTTAACTTTATTACAGTATGGTTTATTCGTGAATTTGCTGTATTGAAACAATGGAAAAGGTGAATAATTATATCACTGAATATTAAGTCTTGGTTAGGTTAGGTTTATGGTTAAGTTTAAGTGACGTTAAGGTTACAAAGATTCTAAACTGTTCGTTTTTTAATATTTTAAAAGGTGTGAAGCTCTTTTATTACAATAATTTTATTTTGACTTTTATCAAATAAAAATGTGCTCGGATCCATGCATTCGATATGGATCAAACTCACTCACAGATAGGAACCGACCGGGGCCCCGGCCCCGGCCTCGGCCCCGGCCCAGGCCCCGGCCCCGGCCCCGGCCAACCCCTGCCAACCCCGGCCATTTTTATCGACCCCGGCCCCGGCCAAAAATCAGGAAAACCGGGGTTTTCTACCGGGGTTAACTGTAAATTTACACTAAATAATAGAGGGTTAAAGCAAACAAAATAAAAAAATCATATTTTTAATTCCATTACTCCTTTGTTATAAAATTGATGCAAAATATATAAACATACCTAAATATAATTTCAATATTTGTTTTGGTATTCACTATGTTTCAAATTAAAATTTGAGACACAAAATTATAAATTTTTCACGGGTTTTAACATAAAAATATTCGGAAATTGATATAATTCAAACGAATTCGGAAAAGGGAATTACTTATAATTAGTTAAGAATATTAAATCTAATCAATTTAAAAGTAAATATCTTCCAGAAAATCAAATATTTTCCGAATCTCTTTTCAAAACTTGATTTATTTAATTGATTAATATTATAAGTTATATATATATATATATATTATAGTATATATATATATATTATATATATATTATATATATATAATATAGTATATATATTATATAATATATATATAGTATTATAATATATAATATATATATATATATATAGTATATAATTATATATATATATATATATATCTATATCATTATATAATATATATATATATATATATATTATATAATATATATATAGATAATATATATATATATATATCTATAATATAAATATATATATTATATAGTATGTATATCTTTACTTACCACCCACCACTCACGGCTTGGCCCCTTTTCAAGGAGGGGCAGAAGGATAAAACATGCGAAAACCCACCCAATTCCCAACTTAACGCAAATCTCTAGGTGAGCGCAGACGTGGCTTTGAAAACGAGGGGAGAATAGAATACAGTTGGGAAAAAAGACAGAAGGAGGCAAGGAGTGTCACACAGAACAAGAAAGTAGCTGGAAGGAAAGAGGCACCCACGACGAACAGTCCTGGAGGTTTTCAATCCTCACTCATAATTCATGACAGAGCAAGGCACCCCTTGTGAGACGAGGGCGACCGCAAGGTTGGTGGAATGCGAGAGGTCAGCTCCCCCCGAGCACTTGCCATGTAATACCTATAGATAGAAAAGAGAGAGAGCGCCACCGTCACGTCGCAGAGAAAGAGCGTCAAGGGAGTTTGAAAGACGGAAACAGCTTATCAGTCTCTTAGCTTTAGACATCAAACCCTATCCAATAGAAGGTGGGCAGGAGCCCCCCCAGACTGTGGAACAGATACTCATACAAGGGCGCAGAAGGCCCCTTATATTAATGAGAGTATTTACTGTCTCAGAAGGAAAAAAATTTCCGCAACCTGAACAGAACTCCCGCTCGTTGCGGCACCACCTAGCAAACCCCACGTGTATATGAGGGTTGTCCAAGATCAATTTGGTTGTTTTATGTTGAGACCAACGAAAATGTTCATGTTATTTCATTGTCCTTTGGCCCGTCGAAGGGGAAGGGAAAGTTGGGAGGTGTTTTTGAGAGGGAGATATAAGAAGTTGAGTTTTTTAAGAGGTGAACTTTACAAGGTTGCGGTGACCCCACCGGGAAATCCCATTCCAGAATCGGCAGAATAGAATCAGGAAGCTCGAAGACGAAGAGGCAAGCTCCTAGATGCAAAAGACCCGGAGCAGAGTTTTGAAAGTAAGTAAGAATGGAGAGATTGAGTCATACGGCGTAAAGACGAACGAGAAGTTAGCAAGTACAGCGAGAGACTCCGTTGATGAAACAGTCAGGACATAAGTTGGAGATAAAACAAGAACCTTGAGGAACACCACACTTAACAGGGACAAGCAGGAAGAGGACGCTCCTCATCAAACGAGTGCTTGAAATGGAGCTGATCGGAGGAGAAAATAGACATGGGAGTAAGACAAAGAGAGAGGAGGAAACCCAAAGGGAAGGAGCCTCAGAGAGTAGCGACGCATGCCATTACTCGGTCAAAAGGCTTTGGGGATATGCAACAGCGACACCACGGCAAGACATCCCCCATAGTCCCTAAGCGGCAGAAGACCATAAATCAGTTAAATAGGAAAGCATGTCACCCAGTTGAACTCGAACGTCGAAAACCATACTGACTTGAATGATCTGGAAAGAAAGGAATGAGACTCCAGGTGATCCAGGAAAATGAGATTTAAAATTTGTTTTTAAAATTTCATGCCGCATATATTACGACTTGGTGATATATTCTTATAAATCAAAATATATTTAGCTATATATAGTATATATAATATTATATAAATTATATATATATATATTTATATAATAATACTATATAGTATATACTATAATTTATTCATCAATGATAGACATTTATACTATATATATATATTATTATATTAAATTATATATATATATATATATATATAGTATAATTATATATATATAGTAGATATATTATGATATATATTATATATATATATATATTATATATTATATATATATATATATATATATACTATCTAATATATATCCTAATTTATATATACAGTGGCGGCTCGATGTACACTTGGCAATGTGGTTTAGATGTGTTCAGGTTATTTTATAATTTAGATATTATTTAAATAAATAATAATATATAAATATTCTAATTGATATATCGATCATAAGTTTGATAAATATTTAAATCAATTAACCAAAAAAAATATAGGGTTATAAAAGGTAATAATAAGCAATTTTTTTAAGAATTTAAAAACATAATACTATATATTATAGTTACTATATAGTTTATATACTAAATATACCTACCATTATGAGCCTAATATAATTACTCTAGGTCATGTTATAAATTATATAGTAATACAACCAACTAACTATTAGCTATTAATATATAGTATATAGATAGTGTATATGTATCATAAAACCACTCAAATTGAGATTGTAAAATAAGTAGTGAAGTTGATAGTGAATAACGTAGTTTATATCTTTACAGAGTTGGTGGGTAGTCTCAATAAGTCAATATAATATACTATGTTTGGACATAGCCTTCTAGTGATCACAGCATAAACGCTCAAGACGAAAATGCGTATAGACACTGTATGGAGTCATAGTTGTAACTAATCATTACGTACTCTCAAAAACTAACTTCTATATGGATATAATTAGTATACAGCGACTCCAGTAAAATCAATTATTTGTCATTGAGTTTACTAGTGTAATTAAGGTATGCATATATTTGAAATTGCACAAACATTTTTTCTTTTTCGATATCGATGTTAGTAAAGAATTAGAGCGTCCTTCAAAAAGCATAATTTATATTGCTTAAGTACGAAATAAGTGAGAAAATATTTATTTTTAAACATCGAAACTCGTCTCTCTTAAATAACTATCAAATAGGTTCTATGAGGGATATATCCTTCAATACAGGCCAACCCGCCTTCATACACTCATACTATGTGAAGCCTGGGTTACCGTATTTCCGTTACATTCGACGTCGAAACTTGACGTTCTGTATTGATATCGTAGGCCTCAAAATGTGTTGCGAAATAAATTTCTCAACTAGGCTCTTTTTTTCTTTATCTCGGTGCGGATTGCATGTTATCGGTCTTTCGGGAGAATTACACTTCTCTCGAAGAAGACAAATTCAACACAGAGCCTAGATAACTAAATTGTATTTGGTAGATGGGTCACTCATAAATCTTAGGAAACCATAGATACCTGTACACAAAAATACAGTTATATGCCGCATTGATACATTGTACACTTTATCTCTTAGGAATTTCGTTGGTCATGCATATCCCTATCTACTCTCATCATGCGGTCCGGTCTTGTCCGTCTCTCTACTCTCCTCGTGCGTTCATCTTGATTGACCTTCTAATATAATGTAATGTTAATACAGAACTTTAATTATGTCAGAAAATTAATCTGTTATGGTATAGTCACGTATGATTCGCGCTTTACCAATTAACGTAGTATATTTGATAACAGTCAACTTACTTATCAACGGACTACTTGGGTCTCTCATATATATACTATCGGATATAAACAAGATAACCTTCCTCACTAACCATTAAACTAATATTCACCAGCACATCACCAGGATTTACATATTCTAGATCAAATATATATATTATAGTTTGGTGTAGGTATTAATACTCTAATAGTAGGTATATATCGTCCCCTTATTTTACTTGTAGGGGAATTTTGATACAGTGTGACTAGCTCTATACCTCATTTTTCCATTCAGATCACGTATCCTGAATTGACCGTCTGTATGATAGTATTAATACCTATATCCCGACATAGCAACGAATAAAATTCATTTATTATCCTAACTATATTATACTACTGACTGATCGGTGCTCCAACATCAATTTGTCTCGCCACTAAATAGAAGAACGAACACTTAAACCTCCGACCAGAGACTCTCTTTCCCAACGAGTGGTTAATCAATGACTCGTAGGTCCATCTTTACTATATGAGTCGTCTCTCGACTGGCGTTAGTCACCGACTTAACACCACTTTTGAGTAACTAACTTCAGTTGGGAAGGATGAATCTCAAAAAGGACTACCATTGATCACGAGTTTGGATTCATAATTGACCTCTCGTCAAAACTCCGTGATCTAAAACGTTGAACTCTTACTTCGCTTAGATGATGCGAAAAAAACTTATCACAAGATCTGCGTCTCTGGTGGGAAAATCAACCTCGAGTACGACTCACTCACATTGGACATGCAACTATAAATAACCTAAAAGGCACCAGAGGTACGCTGAAGCATATTGGTATTTAATTTTTCGATTATCTTAAGTAATTTTCGGTATGGTGCAGTCTTTTATTAGTTTCGATCTAAATCATTTTTAAGATAATTATGAACATATGGTCTGTATGCTATCATATGGTTTTAAGCCGGACCCTGCACATATCTAATTCTCTCTTGCGTATGCGCCACAAATTTTATGTTCATAGTGTTGAAATATAATTGATATATCAATAGGGTTAATTGTTATTCGTGCACAATTCGTGACAAGTTATAAAAACAGAGTGGTATATTCCTACATTAGAATTACTTTTGACATTTATAATTCATTATCTACTTGTTTTAAGTATCCATTAGTATTCAGTCAACCGTTTATAGTTCACTTCGTAAAACTATTGTTGGTCATTGACGCGTAGGATATATTTGCGTAGAGAGAAACGAAGAGAGTTTATCAATAGTAAAGATATAAGAGAAACTCGAGAAAGTCACCACTTTCACTTATGCACTAATTAAGATTGCATTTCACAGAAGCCATAAAATTTATTATTATCACTATTCCCAACAATTTTCCAACTATTCGCTCGAACGTCCTTTGTGCGGCCATTGTGTTTTTCGTAATTTCGTTCGACGTGGCGCGGAGAGCACCTCGCACACAACGTAGAACATATTCCCAACTCCAATCAATTAATGAAGACGTATGACACGTCAACAATCGAACTATAGTATTCTTACGACATTTTCATACTTAAACATTCAGTATGGTGATACACCGCTGTAACACACTTACTTATCGTGAAGGTAACACCCTATGTAGTCATATATATATTATATATTATATATTTAATATAATCATATATTACTAATAAATTAGAATATATATATATATAATATTAATATGATTATTTAATTATAATTATATATACTTATATATTATATATATATTATATATAATATATATATTAATATATTATTATATATCCTGGTGATCGCGAGTGCCAGTAAATAGATATATCCAAACAGGAAATAAGATACGAATGATCATATCATCAATTTGAAATATGAAAATAAAATTTGGGGGCAATTCTCGAATTACCAACTTGTACTTTCAAAAATAATATATTTAATTGAATATCATATTAAATATAATATTCATATTACTAACATTTACATTCAAATTAATTTATTAATTGAATAATATATAATATTAATTACATCTAAGTTTTAAGTAATATCACTTCTGCGAGTGTTTTTGGACTTACATTTGTCAATAACGGTTTTAGCTTATAGACCCGCACGCCCGGTCATCAACACCTGAGCCTTCGCACCCAGAGTCCCGCAGTCCCACCAGGCCATCACTAGTGACGCGCATCTGGTGTAATATACACAATATACTAAATAGATATAAACAAAGAGCATGCATGCCACCAGAGACTCACCAAGTGACTAACCAGAGTCCATAAATATATTTTACTACACCCCGGAATCTAATTATAGAGCGTCTTAATAACTACTGACATATAATGAATAGTGAAGATCAAATTGGATTTATTCATTGGACTTGAATTTTTTTCAGAAAATTATTGGTCCTGTGCTATACCTTTTACCAAATCGGTATATATATTATTAATATATATTAAACAGATACTGTACTATACGTAATAATATTAATGCCGCCTGCTTATTTAAGACAGCCTATGTATCATATGAATATATAACTATGTATCTCTCGGTTTTATATACTTTTCCAGCCGGTATCCTCGTATCCAGGCTCTAATATCACTCATTAATCCCTCGCCCATCTAATACCTAATAATTATATACTTATTAATATATGATATATATAATATGATAATGAGACTAGTTTCATAATTTAATATATAAATACGTATAGTTTTACAAAGGAATATTTTATATTCTTTTTAAAATATAAGTAATACTATAATAATAATTTTTATTAATATATAAGATATAGAGTAAACATAATAGATTTAAATATTTATAACTATAATTATATATAATATATATAGGATTATATATAATTAATATATTAAATTAATATTAAGTATTATTATATTATATATATACTAATATATATATATATAATAGATATATTTTATAAAGATTTTTACCATTATTTACAATATAGGTAGATATTAATCGGATATTAGAATATAATATGAACTAATATTTTTATATTGGTGAAATAAAATGTATAAGATAAGAAATATGCACATTTACACCAGACTATGTAATGATAGAATAATATACATACTTCTATATAGTAATTAGCAAATTACAAGTGTGAACATTGATTCAGTAAATTTCAATTGAGCATTTTAAATATAAAATATTTGAGCTGAGTCAGTGATAAATTATTGTATATATTGCCAGATTTTCATCAATTTATTTAATAAACGCAATAGATATCATAAGAGATCTGAGATCTTCATCATTGAGTCCCTATCCCGTGGGTGACGAACGATGAGAATCTTCCCAGCCCTCCCCTTATTTTTCTCTGGCTCAAGACTACCAAATCGTTTTAAAATATATTTAGGCGTTCTGTTCAAATTTCCTAGGAATATATATTTATTATAAATACTTGATAAAATATCAAGAAACTAATTCTTTAATTAATACTACAACCTAAAGAGTTAATGAATAACAATATACATATATGAAGTGCAAAGAAAAAAAAACAAATCGGGTAATTTAAAGACCTTTGTAAAGTTAATAAAAATTGCACAACATAATAACAACCTATAAAATATATATTAAAGTACCTAATTTATTATTGTAGTAAAAAAAATTCTATGATGCAAACGTTTCATCCTATTCTCAATAAGTGATGGTGACAGAGTAGTTCTTGCCTTTCAGTGTAGACAAGAAATATATATACTCTAGTACGCCACTGTTATATTAATGTTAGAAATGATTACGTCTACTGAAGTTGTGCATCTATCGTCAAATCCTTTTTACTTTGAAGAGTTGAGCAGCATAAGGAGAAGGAAAATTATAAAAAGCAAAAGTTGTATCTACGTGGCCACCACCCCTAGGGGTTGCTGTATTCAGTCATACTTCTGTCCACTATACAGCGCGTAACCAGCACTTATTATATCGAGTTAGCAAATCTCAATGTGTTACCTAGAAAAAGAGGATTATGCATTTCGTAAAAATGGTGTTGGCTATATTTACTTAACTATCCATATCCCCACTGGGTACTGAGCAGGTAGCATAGATTATCTCGACTGTCTTCTGAAAATTCATTATAACTTATATATATATTAATATTATATTTTTAATTCCTATTAGAAGAGTAAATTGTAGTTAATATAACAATTGCTTAATTATTTTCCGTCTCATCTCGATTAACCTACTTCAGATATAGGACAGTAGATTTTGTAATTATCGGTTGTAAAGGAAGGATTGTCCCTCGACTCGTATGCGCAAAATCGGAATTGACCGGTCATCATGTGATTTCGCTTGGCCATATTTGTGAGGTCTGAGTTAGTATATCCCCAGCCTGACTTAATGGTAAAGGGATTAATGAGGAATAGCTCACAAAATACTGCAGGAGTCAGCAGTCTCTCAGAATCCTTATTGGTAAAGAGTAGTGGGTGTGCAGGCGGTTTTGTTTAGGGGTTATTTATTTTAAAGTGGCGAGATGATAATTCAGTGTAAATGCTTTTCAATTTTTTTTGTTTTAACACCACACACAGTTAGGTAGTTGATAGTTAGTTTTACCGGATAATAAGATATATATGGAGTATTAGTGATTATACTTGATTATAGGTTAGGTTATACGTTTTTATAGGGTATTAAAGAGTTAGGAGAAGAAGTTTATATTATATCATATGAGTGAGATATCTTTTTGGTATAGCTGAGGTAATCACATATAATAATTATTTAGATATGATTTACCTTTGTACATGATTTATCCTTCTATTATTGTATTTTTGAATATCGCACCAGTAGATTGAAGCTCTTTATTGATAATCGTTATAACCAACGTTACTTTTCCTTTATAGATATTTAAATAATTAATTATTATTCTATTCGCTAAAATATCGGTACATCCCTAATATTATATATATATATAATTTGGATACAACCAGTTACTAACCCCACATGAACGGCACTGTGAGATTTCGGATCCAATAAAATTTTTCCTATACTCCATAAAATACATAACATATAATAGGCGCTTAAGGGCGAAATGATTCTTATTTTGCTCCTTATTTAAAATATAGGCGCGTAGTAGACATGATTAGGTGTAAGTATTAGCTACACTCTTCTAGTGTGAAAGAAACAATTATCATACGTGGTCTTGTATTTCAAATAAATAAATACAATGAAAATAAGCGTTAATTCCCCCTTCCCTAAATTTCATTTTCTCTCGCCTTGGTCCGTTTGTGTGGGTGACAGCACGCCAATTTCGAACGATCATGAAGCAGCTTTAGCGTCTCTTCACATAAATAGGAGTGGAGTGTCAATTATACTACAATATGTGTGTCGTCAAGACGCGACAAACGTAGAACCCACTCTAAGAGAGGATTACAAGAATTGTTGGGGTGTAGAAAATAGTTGGCGCAGTGCACCGCATTGAAATGTAAATTTAATAAAGCTGATTGCTGAGTGCAGAGCACAATAGTATTAAACATATAAAGAGTTAATGTCCACCTGTGGGTTGCCAAGGATGTCGACAAATCATATATCTCGATTAGGAAAAATGTGTTCGACAAAAATTTTCTGTTACTCGTCGAAACCGTCGACACACTAAATTAACAATGCCAAATGATCGACACCTATTTGGTCGACAAATCAATCGATTATTTTAACGACTACTATATATATATTATATATATACCTTATATATATTATATATATATTTATTATTATTTATATATATATTATATATTATAAGTGCGCTTAAGTATATATGGATCATTACCATATATCTATATAAAATATTATTTATATTATAATATATAATTTATATATATATATATATATATATATATATAAATAATATAATTATATATTATATTAGATATATATAATTATAGATATATATAATAATTATATAATGATATAGATATTACTATTATTAAATATATATATGCAGGTGTGCGTTTCTTGCGCCATGTTTGGCTGAAAGGGTTAATATTAAAAATTTATAACTTTTGATATATCTAAGAATTCTATGTATATATTATTATATATATATATAATATATATATAATATATATATATATAATATTAGATATACTATATATATATATTATATATATAGATTATATAATATAATATAATATATATATAATATTATATAAATATATATATATTATATATAATTTGGTCATAATTTATATAGACGTGATACATCGTAATATAGGAAACTGAAATAGTTCAATAATGAATGTATCGATTATTAATATTAAAATTTTAGGTATATATATTTTTAAAGTTTTTGTATATAATTCAAAAAATGAAAACAATAAAACTTATTCTTAAATGTAACCTAACCTTTTAAATGGAATTAACGTAGTCTCAAACCATCGAATTATAATAGTCTACATCACACTACCACACACACTCAGATCTATATTCACTAAAATATTTTTCACATATAATACACATAATACATTTATTAATTTATATATAATATATATATATATGTATATATATATTTTATAATATTGTATATATTATATATATATATACTTATAGTATATAAGTATTTATATATATATAGTTAAATATATAATTTATTATATATATATAATAATAATATATATTTAATTTTATATATTAATATAATTACTAAATTCCTTAAATTATA
>JABUQX010066142.1:0-35000 GCA_015478945.1 Trachelipus rathkii
TACATATAAGAAAGGCATAGAAGAGAGAGTATCTATGACTGAGAGACCGGAATCGGAATACTTGGAGCCGGAGTAAGAGACAGGAATCGGATAATTTTAGCCGGAGCAAAAGATCGAAGTCGGATAATTGGAACCGCAGCAAGAGACCTTAATCTGATAATCGGAGTCAGAGTTGGATACTTGGAGCCAGAGCAGGAGACCGGAATCGGATACTTGGAGCCGGAACAAGAAGGCCGGAATCTGATACTTGAAGCCGGAGCAAGTAGGTCGGAGTTGAATGCTTGGAACCGGAGCAAGAGACAGGAATCGGATATTTGAAGCCGGAGCAAGTAGGCCGGAGTTGGATACTTGGAGCCGGAACAAGAGACCGGAATCGGATACTTGAAGAAGGAGCAAGTAGGTCGGAGTTGGATACTCGGAGCCGTAGCAAGAAATCGGAATCGGATACTTGAAGTCGGAGCAAGAGCAAAAATAAGATGTGTTTTACTATAGAATATTTTTCCTATTTTAAATTGTCGAAATCAGTAGAGCCACAGAATCGCATGTCACAGGGCACGGGTTCGCTATATCGTCCGGATCCTAAGTAGAAATTATCTAGAGTTGTTCTCCTTCTGCAATAGAGCACTGCCTTTGAGGTGTGTTTTTTTTATATATATTAAAAGGAAGTTAAAATAAAGTTGATAAAAAAAAAAACATTTTTCATTATCTTCATAAATTTCAAAAAATATAATAAAAGATTTTCATAAGTGTAAATAAAATGAGAGCTATAGCTGAAGTGGTTTGGAGCCGAAGCCGGAGCCGGAGCCAGATTCGTAGTCGGATAATTTTAAATTTAAAATGATGGAGCCAAATTTGAAACCTAAATAAAAGTCACGAAAAATCATAATCATAAAAAAAACCATGCATAATCTTTGCATTACCTACGACATTATCAACACTGTCACCATTATTTCTCTGAAAGTATAATTACAAAACCGAATAGAAATTCCATCATTTATCAACATCTCCAGCTTGAAATATCATATATTTCCAAATAAATAGAGATACCAATTCATAACTGAATATAAAGTAGTACAAATTTCATCACAATCTCCTTACAAATATGACTTCAAATTGTACAACCTAGTAACTGTATCTTGCTCAGCTAATAGCAGACAGTCTGAACTCCATAGTAAAAGTAATTAAATTTTTTTTCAAAATTTAGCAAATCGTTTTACATTTAACTAAGATAGACTTAAAAAACTTCTAGATAACAATTAATAATCATAGCAATAAATAATTATGTGTTATGTCTATTTTATAGGTATCATTTTACATTTATTTTACTAATGATATATAAAAATGAATTTAGATGTCCGCTCATCGTTAATGGATAAGTTTTTTTACCTTCTAACATACTCCTTTACACTTATGCACATATTTGGTTTATATATAGAAAGTCCTTGTTTGGGAGGTGCTGATAATGGAAATTAGTATGTTATTTGGACGTACGATGACTAAATATATATATAGTAATATATATATAGTATAATATAGTAATATGAGTATATATATATGAATATATGGAGATAGTTTATGTATATAATATCACTCATTATATATATCATTTTATATATATATTTTAAATTTAAGGGTAACTATTTAATTTAACCTTTTATTGGTTTAACTAAATAATATTTTATTTTTTCTTACCTAAACTTTTATATATATTAATATAATATAGTAATATATTATATAATATATAGTATTTATTATATATATATATTGAGGGTATTTAATATCATAACGATATTTTAAATAACTCCAAAATAATTATATTATAGATTATTATATTATATACTTCAAATTATATCATTTGCTTAATACTTCTTTCATACTTATTAGCTCAAATCTATCGATACAGTTTTGCGGAAACCAAACAATCGGGCGTTAGATAACAATTTACATTATGACTATAATACGTATATATATATATTATAAATTGTTCAATAATATAAAAATTATTTTTACTATATATATGACATAAATAATTATTTTTGATAAGGCATAAGGAGCATATTTATATGCAAACAATCATTTTTCTAGTTTAAAAAACTCAAGATACGTATATAAGTCTCCGATCGTTCGTATTGTCTTTAGATGTATATAGAATATACAAATAGGATATTTAAACTCACACAAATTTATGTTGTGTTTAGTTACTAGACCCTCACAATTATGATCCTATATCTATATATAGCCCAGGAAGTCGATCAATAGATATAGGCTAGTATAGTATATATGATATATATATAGCTATAATTTAATATTTTATATAAATTTATATATTATAGCTGTTTAGTAGATGATTATGAATTTATTACCACTTGACTATTATCGCGCGCATACAGTAGAGTCAAAAGGAGACCCTCTATAATAATATCTATAACTCAATGAGTAGTAGCTAACATACATCTTTATAGTGTGTGTTAACTATAATACTCTATAATATTTTAATTAATATCATTCATGTTATAGATATAAATCTCATCTTCTCAATTATCTATTGCCTCTTAAGGTATAAATGACGCTCATTATAATACTATAAATAATATTAACTATATATTACATTATATGTAACATCACTGCGTCATATTAAACTTGATATATCATTTAATTTTATATATAAATATTAATACGGTAATTATTATATATTTTATAAAAGTAATTAATTTAATATTTTATACATATATTACATATTTTATAATTATTGCAATATTAAATATATTTTATAAATAATAGTATATTATAATATATAATTAATATAATATAATCTATATAATTTTATTAATATAAAGAATATAATATATAGTAAATATATATCATATTATGTATGTCTATTATAATTTAAGAATCTATTTTTGTTAATTTTTTTTATATTATAATGTTATTTATTTTTTATATTATTAATGTGTTTATATAAATGATATTTAATTACATTCTATATTAAATATTTATCTTTATATTAAGAGTATTATATATAATAAAATTATTAAAATAAATATATTATATAAATTTTAATATATTGTTGAAGTAGCTAAAGATAATTTATAAACTTTATATGATATATATATGGTATTAACTGTTTTAAATAGTATTGAATATATATATTAATATAATAAATATATATATTATTTAATTATTAGTAGTATTGTAATATATTATATATATTAAATAATTTAATTTTAAATTGTAAGTTAAAATTATCTTACATGTCCTGTTGTTGTGTATAAATAATACTGGTCAAGGGTTGAAATGTTCCTTTTTTCTAGAATAGTGTGTTGTTCAATATAAATCTATGAATATATTTATCATTATCGGAATTTATTAGAATTAATAATATATATATTAATAATATATATTAATATATATATTAATAGCATAATAAAATAATTATATATATTATTTAATTATATAACTATAATTATATTATATATATTAATATATATTATGATTAAAAATTTGATGATTTATATATTATCTATATATAATATATAATATATATATATTATATATAATAAATAATATCATTATATATATATATATATATTATATTATATATATATATAGAATAATCAGTAAGCGACTCCTTAGTACACTCAGTTAGCTTTACACTCGTTAGCTCAGCTAACGAGGTATGTATAATTATTGAACGATTAATTTTTGACTAAATTTCACAATGCTTTCCGACATATAATATTCATTCATATTTTTTGCGAAAGTTTGGTTAAAATACCACACGCCAATTTATTAACTAATTTTATATCAACAGATTAATGACTTTACTGGCAAAACATTAGAAACCCGTAAGGGGGAAGATTAATGCGTGTACTAATCTCATATATATATATTATACTATATATATAACTTAATATAATTTCTTAATTTGACTTTTATACCACCATTAAAAATTATAGGTAACTAATTAACCTACGTGCCCAAAATATAAACCGGTATTTATATAATATGTTGATATTTTTTGAGATAATATTTTTTTTTAATGAATATCTGATTTTTAATTATTAATTATAATATTGTTATTTAAAATAACTGAATTATAATAACATATAAAAGTTTATTGTAATATAAAAATATTTGTATAAAACGCATAAAATATTTAAAATAATTAACTAAATTAGCAGAGTAATTAAAGTACTAATATTAATGCCATAAATGATATAAATTTTGAAAGTATAGTAATATATATATTTTATATATAAGATATAAACCGGAAGTAGGGTCCTAACTAATACATTTGAAACATTTAAATAGAAATAAATATTATTAATTGGGATGAATCAAGTAAATAGATTATAAATCATTAATTATTATCAGGGCAGCAACAAGTACACCATTCAATTTAATTAAATGATTTATATTCCTACTATAGATACACAGCACCGAATCCTCATTACTGTCCCGAAACTTTTTATTTAATTGAGTTACTTAAATGTATATATTATATTTATAATTATATAGTATATATATTTAATACGTGATTAATGAGGAAATGTTTAGCGTAATTATTAAATATATATACATATAATTGATAAAATAGATACCGTAAAAGGGAAATTAAGTAAGCACTATATACTATACATAACTAAGAGCATATACTATATACACACATATTATGATATTATATATATATTATATAATATATTATTACAACATTTATTGTATAAATTTTTGTAATATAATTTTAAAAACTTAATTTATATATTATAATATATATATATATTACATGTTACTATAATATTAATTATTATATTTAATATAATATTATATAATATTAATATATTATATATATTATATATATATTCTCTAATATTCACTTTGGTATTTGTATTTTAATGTATTTCCGCTTTAAATTTATAACATTTTTAATAATTTAATAATTATATATATATATATAGGTTTCCTTCTCTAAGTATTATACAATGGTACTAATTATATATTAGTAGTAAGTAATGAGAGAGTGAGATGATAGAAGAGGATGAAGTAGGATGAGTATAATGAGCGTTGAGTATAAGATGACATAGTACACGTAGTAGATATAAAAAGTTTACTTATATAGAGTTACTAGCACTTATAGTATAGTATACTTATATATTTATATATAATATAATATATAATATATAGTATTATATTATATATTATATGATATATTTTAATATAGTATTATTAATTAAGTATATATATATTTATATAATAATATTATATATATATTATATAATATATATAATATATTAATTAATATTATATATATTATATAAACGTTATTAATGATATCATATATATATGAGATATTATAATTGAGTATATGAGGCGCCTCATATGGCAAGGGTGTGTGTTGGAGTTGTGATACTGGGATCCTAAGATAATAATTTTTTGGATAGAAAATAATAAAAAATATGATAACTTATATATTATTGTTATTATCTTGCTAATATTATATATTATAGGTTGTATTGATAAGTTATTATAAATACAAATAAAAATACATTTATAACTCTAGAATAGAGTATATGAGTAGTGTATCTATTATTATTATAATAAAACCAGAGTAATATTAATATTATTAGTTTATATTTTATTTCAAAATATAATAAGATTATTGTTAATGTGTCTTGTTACTACGTTTAATCTCACTTATGTTCGCGCTTAAAGGTATATCATACTAGTCTTTATGTGCTATTTTATCTAACAGTAATGTATATTCTTCTGATAAATTATATATTTACTCCGTAGAACTATTTATATTACAGTGAATAGTAGTAGGTTTTATCTTTCGATAGCATTTTGACTGGTACATCTGCCAAAGCTCTGTTAATAACTATTCAAATCTTTAGAGGTGTGTTATCCTAGTTGATTATTATATAGCTGCAGACATTAGTCATACATATATATATAGTATACAACATTAAAAAACCAATTGACAGAAGTAATAAAATAAGAAATTCAATTATACATATTAGGTCTAAATTTATTATGAGAGACATGTAATATTTATTATTTCATTTAATTAAATAATATGGTACATTTATAGTTATATAATGAAGTCTAATATATATATTATATATATGTATGATATATGAGGGGAATCGTGGTTATAAATCGGGGTATGATAATATTTAATAGGGTATATATTATATATAGTTATATAACTCAATATATTAATATATATATATCTTAATTAAACTATATTATACATTTTTTTATTTTATCTACTTACTTAACTAATATATCTAATATTATTATCATATATAATAATCTATTTTATCTACTTTATAATATTAACTACATACAATATATATATTATATATTATAATTATTATAATTATATTAGTAATGTTAGTAACTTCATATTTATTAGAATTTGTATGGAATGCATGTATACTCCTTGAATATCATAGTATTGACTCATTTATAAGTATTTATAAATCACTTTCTGCTATAATCGGATGCTATTATACTTCAACTCCATGCAATTTACTTACTACTACGCTATCCGTCATCATATACTACCCCTCTTCGTGTTAGTTATTAGTCGCTAATGTTGATTTCTGATGAAAAATCCTTTTCCTCAACATCCTCACCTCTTATTTATTTTTTCTATTAAAAATAATGGTTACTATCTGTGAACGATTTTATGTGAATACCATAATATAAAACAGTATTGCTTTTACGCTATTTGCTATTACATCTAATTACGCTCTAAAATTAAGTTCTTTATCAATAACTGTACTGATATACTATTATTCACTAAAGACTCTCTCTATATATCCAGCCCGACAGTGCAAATCATAAAAATGTACAAATAGGTTGCCAGAGCGCCAGTGCATTCTATATATATTTTACTTAGTCTCTGCCGACAAGCATTTATAACACTTTCTATAAAACTTCTCTTTCTATTCAATTAGTTACTGTACTATATTATAATTAGGTTGTTTCAAGTATAAATAGTGCGTTTGTCAACAAGTGTTAGAAAAGTCCATCTTATATATGTTTCCAAACCCTTACTAAAGTTATTTAGCCGTTACTTTATTTTACGGAATTATCAGATTTCTCAATTTAGTTTAACTTTTACTAACAGTCACTAAACCTATAAGAAAATAAGCCTTATCTACGTAAAAACCAGCTAAGAATCTGGAATGGTTCAAAGATGTAAACAAACATTAATCTATCAATATTAACACCTTATTAATTAATATATTTGTGCGATAATTATTACTTCTTTTGTTTTTGAAAATTCTGATCATTAAAATTTTAAATAAGTAAATTAATTTTTATTTATTAATTATTCGTAGTTTTGTTGATTCCAATAATTTTAATGATAGTAGTAACCGCCAAAGTCATTTAAATATCTTGTTTGCAGCATGCATTTTACCCTATTTTCCATCTATAGTTATTTTTTTTTTCCTGATTAAATTATCTGAATGATTAATTAACTGATAAATTAAATTATATAGAAAATTGTATTTGCTTTTGTTAATATATCAGCTGATATATGTTAGAATCCGAGGGTTCCATGAAAATCAAGAAACAAAGAAATTTTATGATATTTTAATAATGTCGCTGCAGCCAGATGTAAATCCAGATTTAAATCCAAATTTAAATCCAGATTTTCGTGGAACAAAACATCGGGGACATAGGCCCAACAACTTCTTTGTGAACTAACTAGGCTAATATATTTAATATAATATATCTAATATAATATACCTAATATAATATAATATATATAATTTGATATAATATACCTGTTAAGCAATTTCTCATCATTAATAAGTTTAGAGGAAAGTTGCCAGTTATTATTAATATATAGTATGCGGTGAGCGTATATGATCACTATCAGTCATATTGAGAGGAGATATCACATATAAATTAATTAATAACATTACATTTAAACATAATAAGTTTAATTCAGGCACCGACTCCTGCTTACAGGAAAAACACAAAGTGTTGCTATTATTATTGACCTACTAATATTATATATATATATCATATAAATCATATATATATTTCTAATAAAATACATACAGTGCGAAATGAATTTTACATTATATTCTTTCTTTTGATTTATTAATTGTTTTTATTATTCTTATGTTTATATTTATTAGATATCTCCTAAACGGACACTCAATAATAATAAAATATTTGATATTGTTTAAAATATAGTTATTAGTATCATATATATTATATTTTAAGGGGGTTTAGGCCAATCGATTCACCCTCCCTCATTATCTGGCTTAATTGGATTTATTGTAAAATATTAGGTTTAATATAAGAATATTAAATTCTTCAATATAGAATGTAATTCTCCTAAAATACGAATATAAATAAGTATAGTTATATTTTATTATTATAGGTAAACTACATATAGAAATTTAATACATAATATTCAAATTACTATTGAGGTAAAATAATATTCAATTGAAATATTTATGGGTATTTATAATTATTATTTATTTTAGATTATGATAATAATAGATGATAGTGAAAATCGTGAGCTTCGAGAATGAGCGTATAGAAAAACTAAAACAGACAGTATACAGGCAGAGGGATGCTGCAAAAGCATGTTATGATAGTATAACTAAAAGTATAGGGGAAATAAATTTCAAACGAAAAGAATGTAACTTAAGACTCAATTCCTTTTCTTTCCAAAGAGCTTCAGTATTATTCATTTACACTAGTATGTTATTTATGTAACCCAGTGAGCAATAGTCAAGAAAGTAATAACTAAATCGTGGCTATCGAAAGCATAGCGATATCTCCGCTAATAATCTAATCAATAATACTAATCATAATATAACTCAATTATATTAATTAATATATTATTAAATATATATGTATACAGATTATATTTCGTGAGTGATAAACATTTCACATTATAATAATAATAATGAATAAATAATATTATAATATAATATAATAATATAATAATATATCAAATGCAATATTGTGTGACAACTCATATAATATCATAAGTAAGTTAAGTAAGAAATTTAACGAAGAAAAAAGCAACATGAGAATCAATAATTAATTCCAATAATTTTACAATTGAATATGAATAATGTTTATACTCAAAATATGGGCATGAAAATGAAAATAATGTAATGTCTTTGAATAATTATTATATTAATAAAATAGACAATTATATTAAAAGAGTGATATATATATTAAATATTAATATAAATAATTAATTAAATATAATAATTAATAATATATAATAATAATAATAATAAAATATAATGGATAATAATTTATGTAGTATATGTATAGTATATAATTAATAATAATATAATTAAATAAATAATATATATAATATTATAAATAATTAATTAAATATAATATATATAATAACTATATAATTATATTATAATTAATATTATTAATAATAATATAATTTAATTTAATAATAATAATTAAATATAATAATCTATAATAAATAATATAATAATTAATAAATAAATATATAATAATAATAATAATAATAATAATTATAATTAAGTAATAAAATTATTAATTTAAAGCATATTAAATGCAAAATTAGATAAAAATAATTAGATAATAATAATAAGAATATATAAAAAAAATAATTGAGAATAATAAATAATCAATTATAATATAATATAATAATAATATATATAAATATATAAATTATAATATTATTGTAATAGATAATAATAAATAAAATTAAATAATATAATTAATAATAAATATTATAAGTATTAATAATAATAATATAAATAAATATAATATAATATATAATAATTAGTTATATTCACATGAGATAATATATATAATATATAAGTATTATATATTATAAAATAATAATATATATAATAATTAAATTAAATATGATTGATGATAACAATAAAATAGAAATATGAATAAAGAAAAAGAATAATATATAAAAAGACATTAAGAATTTAATTTCTGTAATTAAATTATATTTATATATAAATTATATATAATATATATTATAAATATTAATATAATAATATAATAGAAGGATATGTAATATAATAATTATACTATATAATAATTAAAATTAATATAATAATAATTAAATGATCAATAATAATATAATTAATAAGTTTAATAATATATAAATTAATAATATATAAATAATAGTAATTATTAAATTGAATAAGAAAAAACAATAATGTGAATTTATAGAATTAAGTGTAATAAATATTAAGTATAATATAATTAATAATTTATAAATAATAATAAATATGTTATTTAAATAATAATAATAATAATAATAATATTGAATTTAATGTAATAATATATAAGTGATAATAGATAATAGATAAGAGACATCAAGATAAAGGTATAGTATAAAAAAAATAATATAATCCATATTTATTATATTATAATTGCAGAAGTAAAATTAATTAACTGTATGATTATAATAATATGAATAGATATAAATTGTTCAGTGTGAGATAATAAGAAATGATGATGAGATGGAATATACTAAGATAACTCATTTAATAGGGAGATGTGACTTTAGGATATGTGAAGTATAGAATTATAGTGAATAATTTAAAGATGAAGTGAGAATAGGAGTAAATGATAAAACTGTATATACATAGTAAAATGAAGGATTGTGTGGGTTGGAGATGATATGTAGAATATCGAGAGATGTAATTCGAAGAGATATTAATCGACAAAGAGAAAGAATAGATGAAGTGCTATGGAAGTTAGATAGTTATGTTAGAGAATCCAAGTGGTAGCATGTATATCTATTTGAGTTCCTTTTTTTTGATTTTAAGTACGGTAAGTGGATGTGATATATACTGCGGAAATGTAGTAAATTTTTTTAATTGATAAGTTCTTTATTCAAGGGTGAGTTGTTGGGAACCGACGCGCTGGGAGACCGAAGGGAAAGTGGATTGAGTTAGTAATGTGAGTCGGTGAACTGTCTGAAGGAGAGAAACTAGAAATTGTATAGTTTTGCACGCACGCGCGAAGTAGTTAAGGAAGGTGTGGCAATGAATAGATGGGAGATGGAATGCGAAGGTTTGATGTGTTGGAACTTGGTAAATCACTACTGATCCAGTAACAGTTTTAGCTATTTTTTCTGAGCTTCATGTGGATGTGAATCTCTATGCATTTGTTTTTGGGGATAGTTTAACACTTCTTAAAAAGTTCACACTCCTGAGAGATTTTCCTTTGCTGGAATCAGCACTCTTTGTTTTGATGTCTTCGCGTAGGGAGTGCGATTTTGTTTATTTCGTTTCGCTTTTGTCGACTAGGCTTGCCTATACTTGAAAAAGAAGTGTGGTACGTTCATATCTCAATAGACTATTAATTATGGTACAGTTCGCAGTGAGTTTGAGTGTGTACTAGGTAAGGCTGTGGGCTTATCTCTTTATCGATCGATTATTGTTACTGTCTTATCTCATCTTAGCTAGCTATTATTTATCTTTTCCATATGACCAAATCTTGTTACAGCCACTTTAACTACCCTATAATATTATATATATATATATCACTATACCCATAATTTCTATGGGTAGCATAAAGAGGTAAAGTAGTGAAGAAAGTAAAAGAAAGAAAGATTTATTATATATATATTTCTATATATAATATATATATAATAACTATTCTATATATAATTATTATATATTATCAATATTTTATATATATATAATACTATTAATATATCTATAATATTATATTTATAAATATTATATTATATTATGTAATATATATCTTAATTTAATATATATATATAAATTATATATATATATATATATTAATATATATATATTTAAATATAATAGCTATATATTATATTAATTAAATATTAATTAATATATTAATCATTATATATTAGTATATATTATATATATATATTATATTTAACTATAAGTAATATATATAATATAGTTATAGTATTATTATAATATATAGTTAATATTCTAGTGGTTATTATAAATATATATATAGTATTAATATATATTATATTATATTATACTATATAGTATATACTATTCGGTATATATATATAGTGATATAGTGAGGCAGGGATGACTTATTAAATTTTAAAATACTGTAATTTAGTTATTATATAATCAATTTGGATGTTGGAGTGACAAATATTTTTCTCTCACGATTAAAACTTACAAATTAAGTAAAAATTAAAATCAGAAATGTTAAATATTTATAATTAGTTAATAAAATGTAGAAATTAGTGGTCATAGTAACAATATTATATATACTATAATATTAATTAATATTATATTATATATATTATATATATATATTCTATATATATACTATATGTATATTAATATATATATATATATTATATATATATTATATATTATAGTATATAATTAATATATATATATATTTCTATTTATTATATTAATATATATATATTAATATTAATATATAGTATGATATATATATATGATATTATACTATATATAGTATATATAATATATTATATTATTATATATATATTTAGTGTATTTCTTAGTAGTGTATTATTTATCTGTGCTCATGGGCCGGTATGTTTTAGTGTGAGCTCACATATCCATTTTTACTAGTTGTTATAGTAGTACATGTTCATCGTTCATAGTAGTCTGAATTAGGGGTTGAGCAAGTGAGTCTAGCGGAGTATATCAAGTCATAAAAAAAAAATTTTATTGTTATTTTTCTTGTAACCATATATATCTATATATTCTGCGTCAATCGGTAACATATGTGCGGCTTACCAGCTGGAACTGCCGGGGCTGGCCTGGGTGTCGCTGAGAGGATTCCAATATAGCAGAGTGGTATAACTATTCAATTCCTGTGTTTAAATTGAGAAGAATGTATTTAAGATACATACAATTATATGCTGGCATATAAATCTAGTTTTACTTTATATACTCTATAAAGTTCTTAGCCTTGAAACCTAAAATCTTTAATAATCGTATTACCTAAGTAACCTACGGCACCAAACCGTAACTGGTTCTTATGTGTATACTCACCTTGACTGTTTGTATCTGCACTTGTAATCTAGTCCATGCCCTCTTTTCATCTTATATTTCGTCTTCTCCATTCTTTGAAATTTTTACACACTTAGCTTCTCTCTCACTCAGAAGTGGAGTTTCATAGTTCTCGATACATACTCATCTACAATTATTTCTCTCTCTTCTGCATCTCTGAATTTTTATACTCAGATATTCCTCAAATACTCATACTTACTAATCTCTATAAAGTTACTTATTTCATTAAGTTGAACGGTAAATTGAATTTTCATAATTTGTGAAATACTGATATTTATATGAAAAATTAGGAAGTGGCTATCAATAAGATAATACGTTAAAAATAATCTTTAATCTTAATTTTAATAATAATTTTGCAATTTCAAATAATAGCTATATAAACTATACAACCGTTTTAAATTTGTGAGAATTACACATATATTACTATTTAAATAATATAATATAATCATAACAAGATATGTGTTTATCGTATATATTATATATGTTACAATGAAGTATATATATATATACTAGTATATTATATAATATTATAATTGTTATTATCTTATATATATATCTACAAGCAATTAGATATGCATAAATAAGTTTTACAATTCGAAACCTCTATAAATAATATGAAAAAATATTAAGTATTATGTATATATTAATATTAGAATTATGTTGTACTAAATATAATATATTTAGTTATTGAAGTTGATATACAGGTTGAGTATGAACATTATATGTTATTGTTCTAATATTGTGAATATATAGTATGTCGTATAATAAAATTTTTATTTTTTAATTTTTGCTCACATATTGCTTATATATGATCCTAATAATTAATTTAAGTGTTAATACTTTGTTGGCCAGTCAGTATTATCATGTATTGTTATGTCTGTATGTGTATTTTTTAAAAATAATTCTATTTTAAATTTTATTATTATCCACAATTTGATTTATAATTTTGAATAACTGGCATCTCTATAATACGCAAATTTTATTATCTTCTAGTATATCCCAGAGGATGTTTATTACAAAACTCACAGGAGCAAATCAATTATCTGATTTTATATTCTAGAATAAAACTCTATTTTTTAGATCATTTTAAATCTATCTCACACATATTATTATTAATTATTGAAACTGATTAAAAAGCTTTCTAAAATTATAATATATACACTTAAATATATATTAAAAAATAATATCTCTATAAATAAATAATATTTATAATAGTTTTATTTATATATTAAAGACACTAGAACAAAAAAAAATAAAAAAAAAATAAACTCATTAGAGGAATTGATATTTGAAAAATAATTAGCCTATCTTTAAAACTCTTATTACGTTTATGCTTAAACAGATTCTAATCATAAAATTTATCCTTATGGAAGAAATAAAATTTTACTTGATATATATTTTAAGGAGAAATTAGGAGGTAATTTTTATGTATTCAAAAATATGTCACTTATTACCTAAATTTATACTTGTGCCTATTATATATTAACTTAATATATATCCTATAAGGGTATAATATATTATATATTTATATATATTATTTATATTATAGTATGGTGATTATATTTATATATATATATTAACGTGAAGTATATTATTATATTACAAAATGTTATGCTTTAAAAATACTTAAAATAGTTATGTTTTAATTTATATAATATATTATATATATAATGCAATTTTATAATATATTATTAATTTGTGGTATTTGGTGTATTTGGTAGTATTAATCTATTATATAATTATATATATCGATATATTATATATATTATAAGTATATTAATATAGATATTATTAATATCGATATATAATATCTATATAATATATATATATTATATATTATATTAGTATATATAAATCAATAATATATATATTATTCATTATATATAGTAAAGAAATTTATTTTTTATTTTAAATTACAAACAGGCTATTCATGGGGGGCAGGGGGGCCATGGCCCCCTGAAATTTTCTAGAAAAAATTAAATTTTTAAGATATTATTTATCCGATTAATAAAATATTGAATGAAAAACAGTTTAAATTATTAAATTTTATATATTAATATTCTCGCTGTCAGGAACAAAATCTCGTAGTCCACTTAGTTAAACTAAACATTGAATACCATCAGAGATGAATATTGACTAAACATTAGACTTGTTTCAGCTGATTATATTTTATTGATAAGATAATGTGTAAAGCGATCTGATAATATTGATACTAATTTGGGTATTGAATTGCTGTACACGAATATGTAACTAATATTCTATTCCATTAATATTGATCGCATTTGCTTATCCAACATTTACAGATTGTGTAGCGATGTACTAATGATCGTAGTACTCATAGTGATCACAGATTTATTTATGCGCACATTCAGTGTGTTTTATTGACGAGTGTTATTGGAATGTGATTTAATATCAGTACATTTAAGAGATGAAAGTGTTTGATAATTTTTCTCATTGCAATTTGTATATGACTCTTGAGTGTTGTATTAGTGTGCATATAGTATAATTTTATTGCGAAGATAATATCCTCTTGTGTAGATATTTTTGATACTCACATGGACCCCGAAAGCCAACGAGCTAAACTATTTAGTAAATTGAGAATGAATGAGGATTTTTTATGGAAGTTGTAAATGTGATTATATTAGATTTACTAACATAGCATCAGGTCGCGTACTCAATATAAAACTCACGGCTATAGATGATGTGAGCTCTAGTTTCTTATGATTCGCGAGTCTCAAAGATTCTCAGATATTTATTCAATCTTGGATGGCAAATATACTTGGCAATGTTTATCGCCGTTGTATTAGATATGCTTATTTTGCTGTAGAAGAGTTTCATACATTAAGGTACTATCTGAATGACTATCTACTTGAGGTAAATAGCTTATTGGAGGATGAAGGATCGACTTGGTTTGGGTCAAAAACTCCAAATGAGATCAAAAAGTTTTCGAATTCCTTCAGTGGAGGTAGGAAAATTGAGATGTTTATACTCGGACTGTCGCTCACTTCTCGAATAGTTCGAGGCGAATAAATTTAACAATTTAGGTCAGGTGATTTTAGCTTTTTTTGAGTTTACTTATAAATTATATAAGAGAATTTTGTATCTTTAAATAGTTTCCAATTTTTTTTTTTAGGAGGTATATAGTGTTTGGTCTTATGTTTTAGTATCGATTATGTTTGGGTAGGTAGTTTGAGGTTGATATATTAGTGATATATAGGAGTATATTATTAATAGGTATTTTATTATATATATAGTTATTATATTATATATAATAGTTATTATATATATGAGTATTATATAGTTTATTGTGATTGTTATATATATATATAATAGGCGTATTATATAGTGTCATTATATAAGTGGTATGTATTTAATTGGAAGTGTTTTAGTAAGGCGATTTTTTATGTTTAGTGGGCCGCCCAAGTCGAACAGCAAAATATATGGCAGATTATCGAGCTTATATACATCGCTTAGTATAGTTGTATATATAATTTATTTGATATCCTAGTAGGTTTAAGCATGTATTTATTAGATATATAAATATATATCTGTTATAGTTCTTGAACCTTAGTAACTCTATAAGAACTTCAGTATAACCTATTACTAGTATAACTGGAAGCTCTAAATATATAGATTCATAGGGGTTATTGAGTTATCGCTTATTCTTATATATGATTTAGTATATAGGTAGTAGAGTTATATCTAAATTTAGATGATAAGGATTACATATTATACTTAATTTATTAATTGATGTAGAAGATTTATGTGTATCTTTCTCAGAGTCGACGTTCGTTATTTTTTAAGCAATAATGAGTTTTAAGCTAAGAATGTCTTTTTTTTATGCGCATAGGTATGTTAGTTAGAAAATTTTGTAAAGAGCTAGTGCTTAAACTGTGTAACTATTAAGTTATAAATTTCATTATGAATATACGCACATCATGGAGTTAAAATATGCACCTTAAGATAAGATTGAGAGATGAGAACAATGAGACCTTATATGAAAGTCATAAGATCAGTGTAGGACTAGAATTACGCGGTCTCACGGCACGCCGTGTATAATTGAATTGGAAAAGGAGTTGTTCTTTTCACAGTTTATACCTTGAGAATATTTTTCTCTGTACTATTATGTCATGTTTGCTCTTACTGGGTAATTGTGACTCGGCGGTTGCGTCTTTGGTGCTACGGTATCGTAGTCTTCGAATACGAAACCACACGTTTAAATCACATTTTTATTTGAAAGAAGTCAAAATATGTACACGCTATTATAATATATTTTTAGATATAGAATTAACGGACTTATATCGTCTACTCGCGAGATTATTCTTCACTATTGACAAGTTCGCTCAAAAGGGCGTTTGAGGAGAACGAGTGAGAGTTCTCTAACAGAAATGCTGTTGTACTCTTCCCCGGTTATTCCGCTCTCAGTAAATGTAAAAATGCACATCTGGATGTGATTATGCTGCAGAGGCGGTATCTTTCGCGACGCACACTGATAAGCAGAGCATAAGGCCTCAATTGACGCATTGAATTTTTAGGTTAATTGTTCTGAGGTCTCAGCCTGGAGTCGAGAGAGGAAAGCGGATTTTATATAGCTGACTTGTGTCCTCAGTTCTTTCTTTCTGATAGTTCTATACTAAAGGAAACATTCTTTATACACTCACCAATATTTAATAAGCGAAAAATCAAATGAATTAATGAAAAATTACTGTAAATCTTAAAGTACGATATTTTTTTTAAATTATTCGCTTCTTTTAGAACTATTTGACAAATAATTGTAAAAAGTATGAATTGAAGAATGGAGTATTATTGCTGAGATACTAAAGAATTTAAATTTTAATATCGAAAGAACAAGGAAAAATTAACGACGTAATATTTTATGTGCCTTCAAAAAGAAAAATACAGAAATAAAAATCTTATATTAACCAATGATGATAGTGTCGAAGTAAACAGATTAACTCATAATCAGCTGAAATCTGAGGATTCTTACTGATTCTGATATCTACCGGAATCGATTTAATACCGACTGATATGAGTAAATTTTAAGATCGCGCAACGACCGCCTGATTTTCTATATTTAAGTTGATTCGAGAGAAGTGTTTTGTTTTGATTTATATCGTGGTGATATGGTGGATGGATATATCTTAGATTTGTGATTGTCGGTTGTCGGAATTTTACTACGTAGGACTCCTGGTTAGTTGCCCTCTTTAGTGACGAAAAGATGGTAAAAGGAAATCGACTCACAGCTGATAGACCGAAACAGGGGCAAATCAGTTTGCAGTCAAAACGAGTTAACGGAATATATATGAAAAGTCGAATATTCTCCATATGTGTTTAAAAGTCATAACTGAATAGATAGTTCGCACAGAAAGGTGGCAATAATTGTATTGATAATGGAAATGCCAAATTTTGATGTGTGGTTTCTTCACCTGTGATTGTGCCGTGACCAGAATAAAGACATATATTTTCTCAGGACTTTGACTGGATAGTTTCGTGTTGTTAAATTCACATTTCATCGCACTAGATAAGTGAGCTAGCTGATTTGGATTTATTGTACCATTGTTGCCAATCATGGCGTTCGCTTTACAGTGCATTTTAATGAGTTAAAGTGACAGTCTCACCCTTTTACTGTTTAGTATTATATCCATGCGAGATCATGTAATATACAGATCTCTTACTATTATTTCTCAGGATTATAGTATGGTATTTCGAGTATGATTATTATTACGTATACGATGATTCTAAAGTCCTCAGCAATCTCGCAAGATCTTACTTTGAGGGCTGAATAGTTTCTCGTTGAAGGGAATTGGAAGAAGTAGGATCAGTTTAATATGAGCTTGTATTTAGGCTGCAAGTTATAAAAACTCATTATTCTATGGCTGTTATGGTCAATAGTTCGGATTGTTTACTCGCGAGAGAGTTGGTGTAAGGTTATGTAACGTGTCTTTTAGAGTTAGATGTGATATATGTGTTCGGGAGGTGACTATTCGCAACAGGTAATAATAGTAGATATGAAATAGAATATGATCCAGCTTTTACTCGACCCGTATCTGTCTTGTAGAGGCGTTTTTGACAAGTTATACGTATTGATTCATTTACCCACATATCTTTCAATATCCTAAGGGCTTATAATTGGAATTCGTATTATGTATGAGTTATGGATTTACGATCGACTCAGAATCACTCGGAACTCTGTTTGTCGCCGGATAAACAAGATAATTGATTTACAAATAGAGACTTTCCGGTAGCTTGCTATATTTAAAGGAACGGGCATTGTTCACACTGTAATAAAAGAATATTGGAACTTCATAACTTAGTGAACAAATATAACGACTTGAACGAGGTTGCACAAAGGTGTTGTTTGAGACATGTCAAGGGATTCAAATCTAAATATACAGCACACGAGTATTAGTTGTAGACAAGTGTGACACATATGTGTACATTTTTATTCTGGTGGTTGATGTAGAGTGTAATAGAGCCTTTATGTCTATTTATTAGAGCAATAGAAGTGTTTGGGTGTATAGTCAAGCAGCTACACTGCTAGAAGGGATAGACTAAAAGTTTGATAACTGTAAATGTTATTGTGAAATGTTTTGAACTTCTCGGATATTTATGAATAGGAAAGCTGGCTCATGTACTTTATTTAGCGATAGACTACATTCCGATCAGATATATATTTATAGTCTTAGTGCGTTGTTTTGATGTAGGCTGATGTTATAATTCCCTTTTAAAGCGATTAGACATTGTATTGTAGGGTGTTGTGACTGATATGCAAGTGGTGGGTTTTACTTAGCACTTCAATTGAGCGCATATTACTTAGTAAGTAGAATTCGAGTAAGATAAAGTGATCAAGATGGATGTGATTTAATAGAACTACTAATTAGTAATTCTTAACCATTCATATTATTTCTAAAACGATATAAATAATTATATAATAATTGAGTTAATGTACAAGACACACCACGGGCATTCACAAGAAGAGGCGAGAACTAATGAGGTACTGCACGAGTACATCTTCACTCTCTTGTATTGGAGCCCTTGAGGAGTCTATCCTGAGACATATAAAGACATGGTTTTGAGACGAAGAAACTCAAATCTAGAGTGGTGTTTTAGGCAAGGTAAGCACTAGGGATTTGTGGTGTACTTATAACATTCATTTAGTAATCATCAGAAGGTTCAATTCATTAGCACGAGAACAGTCCCTCTGTTTTTGTCCTAACTTTTAAATCAAGGTTAAATAAGTTCATAGCATTTTTCTGTCCAGCATATTTTCGATGAGGAATAGGAGGTTGATAATACATAAGGGTTTATCCGATAAATTTGAAAAGTAGAGAAATAGTCTCTGTAAGCAATGTTTTTGGACAATTTAAAGAGGTAGTATCGTGAAATGTTATGATGGTAAGAGATAGGGATGAGAGTGATGGGGCCGTGTTTGGTTATAGGGAGTCATAATGATTGAAGAAAGTAGGAGAGTTAAAATTAATTTATTTCCCTTCCGTATATCATGGCTGAAGATTGGGCAGTAAACGCGTGATCATTGTGGTGGAGCCAGTTTCGACCGGAATTTCCAAAGGCTTTAGTTTTTTGACAACTCTTCGATGTGATAATCTCTCGGAGTTATTCAGTCAGCAGGGTTTTCATCGTTTTAACGTAGGTGAAAAATGAGATACTTTGACTAAAGTAAATTTGTCAGTCTCTCTGGAGGAGACCATTAGCTTTTGATATCTTTGGATTTCTTATTTTTTGACATAAAAATATTATGATTTTGTTTTTGCTACCTATATATATCTCTCTCGCTGACCTAAGCATATTGCTTATGATGTAGTACGAGTTTTTGGGATATCTAGAGAATGATGTGTGAAGAGCCTGTGATGATTGAGCGCTTTGTTTATTGATATTACGTTGATAGTCAATGATTGTGTGGTATATGGCTTAGGGTAGTAGGCAATAGCACTTGATTAGAAGACATGACTCGAGTACAAGGGACGTGTTTTCTCTGAGATGAGAGCCAGCTTTGATATTGCCCTCACAAATATGTGACGTGGATCTATGAGATTTTTGTTGGAAGGCGGTGACGTATGTATGCTTCAAACCATAACCAGTCTGTGATAACTGCGTCATACATAAAGATTGTTGGTAAGATGTAATTATATGGCTGATGCTTCTTAAGCTAGAGCGTTGAAAGATAAGTTTTTTATGAAGAGTTCGATCGAAGATCAGTCTGAAGTTTCTCAATCTTCTTTTAAATATCCTGGGTCAATATGGAGTATCCCTTAAAACTTCATTTCTATTCTCCATGTCCGCCTCATCAACCGACGTCCTTAAGGTTACAGGTAGGAAAAAAGAAATGAATTCAAAAGATTTATTTGATTTCTTGGGAGAGAAGATTATCGTTTTGATTCGATAACTTCACTATGAGGTAAGTCTAATTAATAAGTCTCTGCCTTCATCTAGGGTATATTTTCGGGATCGGTAAGATAACCAAGACTTTTTCCTCATTAATCACAATTATGATGAGTGAAATGCATTTTGATCGTCTTTATGATTATTGAAGCTTTTAGATAAAAAAGTGTAAACAGTTTTCCATTAGGAAATTTTCGCAACCACCCTTCACCTTTCAATCTCCTTTATTCTATACTTGAAGGCTGAATAGATGTCTCTCATAACATCAGGGGTTGCTCATGAGTTGTTAGATTTTTAAACTTGTGATTATTCCTCATACAATATCTCAATTATAATAGTTTGGGCCACCGGAGAAGCTCAGTGTAAGAGAGCCGAGAGGCCACCATAGATCGAATTGAATATTTGCTTTTAAATATATGATGTCTTATTAAGGCTCCTAAGACTAAACGGGGATAATCCGAAGGCTCACACAAAATGGGGTGGTCAGCAGATAACTATTAGGATAAGTAAGGAGGTGCGCTCCTGCATAAATGAGGCTTCTCGTCCCAGCTATTATCAAAAGAGGCTTTTGGTGGTAGGGAAATAATCGTCTTGTTCGAAGCTTATTCTGACTCGCATAGATTGATCACGCTTTAGAGCTGGCGTGTTCTTTTCGAGCATTGTTCGCAGAACAAAACAACATCATATTTTGTTGAGCTCCACTCCAACGGAGACACGCTTGGGAGATTTTGAGGAGTATATAAGGTACAATCCGGAACATAGCTGTCGCCTGGGGATAGAAGGCTGGGGCTTTGATTTTGAAGAGGATACGCATTTTGTTCCTATAGGCTATAACATATTAGAATCACTAAGGCCTGAATTATTTTTTAGATAATAGAAACTGGATCAGTTATACCATTTTAATTATTACAGGCCTGTTGAGGGGAATCCATATGTACCTTGATAATCGAATCCTATCGGATCACAGATGATTTGTGAATTTCGATGATAATACGTACTGCTCTCGCTGTTTCACTATCTAGGAGAAAGCATCTAGATCGATATGTAGCCTTGATTTAAAGGACTTGATTGCTGTGAAGGAAAGTTTTATTTATGAACTCGTGTAAGTCGATACTTAAAGCAATAGCGATAATTGCGAAGGGACCTTGATGTCCAGCTCTTAAGTTCGTGGGATCATGGGATTTATCATAAATATGGTATTTTATTCATCGATTAAATTGAATTGGATTGTGGAAATTATTAGATGAATAAATCTCCTTATTGACGATGGTGACTTAAAGTAGATCTTCTTGTCTACTGCATTAAGGATCACAGAGGACTCCAAGCTGTAACTAGATGAATTTCCAAACCAGGGTCGGTTTTGATTTATTTGAAGAAATGCTAGTAGTTGTATAGTGGGATAAGACTAAAACGTCGTGTTGACGAGATTAGGAAGAAGCTTGTGAATAGGTGTTATTGTGCAGCGAGGAGACAGAGATGTTGGATTTTAGTCGATGTGCGGGTAGGGTTATTTTATTTCTCACTCATATCTGCTTATTGATTGTTAATATCACTCAGATTTGATGTTTGATAGTGTCTGTTTACTTTCTGTAAGCTGAATAGGTGTTATGTTGATTGAGTCTTTTCTGTGAATATGATAGATAAAAGATATTCACTGGGTGACGAAGCAGGAAATCCAAAGTGTTCCACAAAGGCAAGGTCCTGAATGGCACTCTACCTTCCCAAACCTAATATGTTATACGATAATTTGGAAGTGTTTTCATAATGACATAAAGTGTCAGTATAATCATTTAAAAGAAGGTTTTGTTATGTTACGTCGACCGAAAATCCTCCATATAGGGACCACTAAAGGGACATTGTCAGCACATTATATTTTTTAACGATAATGCGACTGAAGGTGTGTATGCTTGGATAAGACTATTCATTGTTATAGAGCTATAGGAAACCCTCAAAGGCATCCAAAGTAGATAAGGGTCGGATTCAACAGTAAACCGGGGGTTCATGATAAAGTAATGGAAGTTTTGCATAAGCAGCAAATTTTATATATCCTAGGTCGACTAGGTGCGTAATGTATGATTTCTTCTTACTCTACGAATATATGTATATTTTTAAAAAGATTGATGATTAGGTTTGTTCACAGTTGATTTCTTCGAAGTTATTAAGTAGTAAATTTTAAGGCAGTCTAATATGTTCTCTGTTGATATACTATCCAAATTATATTAAGAGAAGATCGTGGAATAAGGATGATATTGTGTATTATATTACTATGTTAGCCTGACTATTAATGAGTTATTATGTAGGCCAGAATAATGCGAAGTATGTTAGTATTGCTCATCAGTATTATATTACAAAGATGATTAACATCCAGCTTTTTTATTTCCTTCTCAGCATTTTCTTGAGAAGTTTACCTGTTTTGATAATATTGTGAGTTCCGCGGACAGAGGCGGCTAGATATGATTTTGCGGCTCTTAATATTTATTAAGCAAGGATACTTTAATAATTGAGTGTTTTTAGACTGGGCATGTATCTGCATGTGCTTTATGCTGAACTTAGTTATAAGCATTAATGTTTTAATGCATCAATGCTCTGTCCTTTTTTGATTTAGGGTTTACGTATACCGTGCAGTCAGAGAGGTAATGGTCCTCCATTGCCGCTTACACTTGAACTTCCTCTTTGATATTGATTATTTCGATTATATTGATTTTATCTATTATATTTGTGATTGAGGTTTCAGAGTAGAGATAAAAGTATGTTCTTTTTATGAGAGGAACTACCTTTTGAATAAGTGATTTGAAAGTATGACCCTTATCTTTGATCTGACGGTCTCTCTTCCCTTTTGAGTTCTCTTTAAAGAAAGATTGATTTATTATAGTTATGATGAGAAGAAGTTGAGGTTGAGAGGTGGGCGATACAAGAAAAACTGTTTGAACTATTTGTTGTTTTATTTATAGCTCTTAATACAATTATAGATTTAAAATGACGGATGATGTGCATGAGTCGCCAGGTTTAACTCTCTTAATTAATGAGAGATAGGTGAAAATCTATACTAATTATATATATGTACTGATTCATTTTTGAGCAGCCATAGAAATTTCTTCGGGAAGTATAGGTATTCGCTACTCATGAGCTGCCTTGAGTATATTCTTTTTGAAGCGAAGTCATTTAAAATAAGGATCTGACTAGTTTCATATAGTTGCTTCCAGCGTCAGAGGCGGAGAATGAGTTCTCAAGTTTATAAACCTTAGCTACAAATGTTAGATGAGGCTTGTTCCAAAAATAATGTTCTTATTATTAAAATGGACAAAGGCAACTTCATAGTTATCTCATTCCGTACTGTACAATAATTCTAAATTTATGTCTTGAGAGCATATATCACTTTATACAATATGATAAAAATTCAAGATATTTTAATCACACACAGGCTTGTTCTACATTTACGTCATTCTCTGCAGCTTTACCTTCTATTTTAAGGTCTTTGAAAAAGGACATTATTTCTTATTTTGATTTCAGTTGGAGAATTTTTTCCAAAATCTACACTTTTAAAATATCAGCCCAGAAATATAATTCATCTTTAGGACTCGGTAATCATCAGCCAAACAATTAGTGGAGAAATATGTGGAAAGTCTAACTTTATAGAAATACTTTGATATAAATATCCAAGAATTTTCCTTGAAATCTACCATACAATCCTGTCCCATCTTCTTCATTTTAACAACTATTATTTTACAGTGTCCTTGTCAGTAACTGGGAATTTGATAATGAGACCATTACAAATCAAAGAATCAATGGCTCAAAATTTCATCAAAGTAACATAGATAGCAATTTGTTTTACTGCTAATTTGTAACCTAGCTCATATTTTCATGAAAAACACTATAGCGAAGTGAACTACAAAAAATAAAACGCAAAAAGCAAGGAAGAAAGAAGACCTGAAACATCACATATGAACAATGGTCTGAGAAGACTTCTCTTCTTAACACCTAAAAATGCAAAATTTCGAATAAAAATAATAACTTTATGTTATGAAGGGAAGATGAACATTCCTAACACCTGCTTTACTATTGTCAGGCAACCAAAATTTCTCATAATATAAAACTTACATGCATGCTATTCTTCTTCAGATAGATTAATAACTTTATCATTTCGAGAATTGTAGTATCAAAGTATTTTCGGTTATCTGTAGGAGTGAGCGGGGCAAGTTGGGTTTGTTTCTCGAGTGAATGGATTGGTACAATGTACATAGATAACGTATTATATTCCCTTAAAGGCACAAACCTCGGATCTACTTTAAAAATGTATATATTTTTAAGTTAATTCGATTCAGAGAAATAATAATTAAATTGATATAAGTGGAATAAATGTTGAGGGTACATTGAGATAGTTAAAGATTTTATAAATTAAAAATGCTATATAGTCAATTTGAAGTATATGTCAGAATAATATTTGAGTATTATTTACCTAGAATATAAAAACTTACATGCAAGCGTAAGTCTTCTCAGATAGATTATAACTATATATTAGATATATATATATATATATATAAATAATATATTATAATATATATATATATATATATATTATACACATCTTATATATATATATACTCATAGGATATACAATACTAACCTGATTGCATTTAATATTATTTTCTTAACATTTCAAGTCCTACCGATGTAATGCAAGGAAAAATTCGACCTTCCATCTTTACCCATTCTTCACTGTAAGCTACCACAGTATAAGTCATTTCTTCTTCTTTCCAAACCTCAGTAAATTTCTCAATGTTAAATGCAGTTAAAATATGCCGAGGATCTCTATCATAAGGTAGATCGCTGACTTGTTCCTAATTCCAATAGAGTAAGCCATGGGCTATATTAATAAGCTTATCAAATTTATCAGTTTCAGCAAGATGAACTATTAACTCCTCTCTCATTTTAATTAAGGCTGTAATAGTTTTGCATTGACGAATGATGAAACCCATACATGTAGGTCTGAAAATTCCATGTGAAGATGGCCTCCAATAATGACGTATATCTATATCTTCAATGTTGTTAGAAAACATGAATGCTAGAGTTAGTCTATTAGTACCACCTTCTTCATCACCTCAGATAGATATTACCCACTGATTCTTTACATCTGATGACACATACCTGCTCTTTGCCAAGTTTCCAAGCGATTGCCAAGAAAACGATTAAGTCTTCTACATGATACACAAACTTATAAATAATATAAATATATATTATATATATATAAATACAATATATTTAATACTTACATATATATATAATATATCGCTAAATATATATAATAATATATATATATATATATATATAATATACTATATATATATAATATATATACTATATATATACTTATATATACGGTATATATATATATATATATTATATATATATATAATATATATATATATATATATATAATATATATATATATAATATATATATATATATATATATATACATGATATATATATATTATATATAATATATATATATATATATATATATTTATAAAACTGTGGAGGCATATAGCTTTGGGGTGTAGAGGGTGGAGGGTGCTAGGTAGAACTTACTATTGGAATTATAATTTCATGTCTTTAATGATAATAATATAATGTGTTTAATTTTAAAATTTTCAGTTTACAAGCTTTCTAATATTCTAATTAAATAACATATCTATAGAAATTAATATAAATTTTAATAAACCAATAAATTGTGATATATTAAAATCAAGTTAATAATAAATTATCCTTAGTGTTCAAGAACGATAATATAATTGAATTATATTGGATTTATATATTACTATTAGAATAGTTTTTTATTAATAGAAAACTTTGAAAATTAATTTTTTAAGGTTTATATTTGAAATATTAGTATAATATATAAATAGTACGTCGTTTTATTAAAACTTAAAATGTTATTTTATATTAAATATAAAATTATATACGTAGTATGTGTTACATAACGTGCTGTGTGTGTAGTGTGTTAATGTTAAGTATAAATTGTGTTGTGAAAGTATAAATAATCTGGGTGTATGTAAGTGTGTAAATATTCTGCTGTGAGTATACTATTAAATATCTGTGTGAGATGATAGATAATATAAGTACTAGTATATATACTATATGTATTTAGTGGTGGATACTGGGAGCGTGATAGGCTGGAATTTTGTATTAGCAATGATTCGCCTCTATGGGCGTAAATGAATCGGTTGTGCCGAGAGGGTCTCACCTTTCGGTATAGCCTTATTTATTTGTGTTTAGTTTGAGTGTGTGTAGTATTAACAACCGTGGTTGCGGGTTAAGTGTAATTATGTTGTTAATGGTCACGTGTCGTTTCTGGGTAAGATGTTGTGTCATGTAGGTGAAAAATGTAGGTGTTAATAGTGTCATAAAGCAATTCGAATGTGTATAAGCTGTGTCGTGTGTGTGTGCCTGGGGGGTGTTGTGCCTGATGTCAGAGTTTCTTGGAGATAAACTTATCCAATGTAACATTTAAAACAATAACATTAACAATGACATATTTTTCCTTCTATACAAAAATAAAAATTCAAATAAACGAAAAAGAATAATTTAAGCAATTTGATAAACTGAATCTAAAATAATAACATTAAAACTATAAGTCAATATATTAAAAAATCTAAAATAATAACCAAAAAAATCAAAAGGTGATTAAAGAAAATAATGATAAATCATATTTAGAATTAATTAAGAATTATATAATAAATACAAGAGTATATAAATCAGAGTTAAGATTAAAAGAGGAAAACAGACCAGTTAATAGATAGTATTGTATTAAGTCATAATGTTAGAATTGTAGTAGAAGCATGATAAATGACTATGAAGTATTAATAATTAAGGACTAGAAGTACTCTAATTAATGATTTAAAAGTCAGTAATAATAAATGGTCAGTATAATAATTTTTCCAAGTTTGCAGCTCACATATAATTATTATTATTATTATTATTATTACATTAATTATTATCTATTATTATTCACTTTTAGGTTATTTATTTAGGTTATTTTGACTAAAAAATTTATTTATTTATGATTTTTATAGTTACTATAATAATATATACCTTGCTTTAAAGGAGTAACAAATATTTAAAAACCAGTAAAAGGCAGAAAAAAGTTAAGCATAAAGCAGTAAACAAAAGCAACTAATCCCCTTGTTGCTATGGGGCATGTCTTATTGATTTACTGATTTACTCGGCTTTAAGGTATGGTAAATCGTATGTTGAAGTTCAAGCCAGTAGCAGAACCATATTAGATATAGTTGAATTTATTATGCTTATTATTTCCTTCTAGAGTTGCTAGGTAAGCTACGTTTCTATATTGTGGAATCATATATTCTGGATTATAGTGCTTTTTACCATTGTGTGGTATTAAGTTACACTAAAATGAAGTGAGTTTGTACACACGCAGGGTGACAGAGCGAGGACGAGAGTATCAGAAACAGTAAAGCAGATTAGTTTAAAGCAGTACAGCACGTGAGATTTAGAAGGCACCCTGAATAAAATACGATGAGTTAAAGCGAGTGAAACAGTCAAGAAGAAGCATTCTAATCCTTATGTGTGGGGAATGTCTCACCCTCTAATTATTTCCCTGGGATTTATTTTTTTGTGCGAACCTTAAGGCATCGTAAAGGCTATCGCCCATGGAACTTTGTATAATATAGATAAAGTTCGTCAACCTATTGGGTAGTAAAAATAAATGATTTAAAAGAATCGAGGCTTCTTGCCACTTTATGGCTTTTTATATCTTACTCACAGGAATTTAAAAGATTTTTATTTAAATATTATAACTGGAATATAGTATTTAAAGTAAGACAATATAAAAGTGGTGTGAGCTGGGAAGTCAAATGGATATCATAAGTGTTTAGATGGTGGGTGTTAGCGCGTGTTAAATGATATATGGGTTAAGTCGAATATTTTCAGTGTCTTGCACTTGCTGGCATCATAGGCTTCATAAAATTGCCTTTGTGTGTACTTTGTCATAGTGAATCGTCGTTGGTATCAGTAGATTACGAAAAATACTAACTTCATGTTGCGTATAGTCAGTCATAGACAGCTGTAATACATCAAATTCGATCCTCATAAACTCTTAATAATTCCTAGGGGTAGAACCATATAAGCGCCGCACTTCGGGGAGCCTGAAGAGGAGAAGGTCGTTGAAATAGGCTTGCACAAAAAGTGGCACTCATTGTTAATCTACTAATAAGTAGGGACATGGCTGACGAACTACAGTTGGCACTTATCTTTGACTCTCACTCACTGGCCCACTCATCACTCTTTGGTCTACTCACATTTTGGCACTCTTTGAATGCGCTCATCACAGGCATCGTTCCATTGAATAACATAGATCACTAATGAACATCACCTTAGATACTTTTACGAATATTGGCTCACCATCAATACCATGACAAGCTTACCAGGTCATAAAAGTTCCAACACTGCAAAATGTACCGTTAGAATACCAAAGGGTGACGAAAATTGGGTTCTCAAAGTGTCCTATGGAGACCAACATGGTTGGGCAGAAAAAAGTTAGGAGTCTGATCTCAAGAATAATAAGGATGCCAACAATACTCCGGGGGATAGTCGGGACCAAACTCCTATGTTGTGTGGTGCGCTATATATTTGGATATCCTTGGATTAGTGCACAATGGATGTTTTTGGTATAGTGTTGTTGTCATCATGTGTATACAATAAACAATGAACAGTGTGCGCTGTGTGCGTGTGTGTAGTTGTGGGTGTGTAGGTGTGTGTGTGTGTGTCGATGTTGTTGTTTGTGTGTGTGTGTGTGTCTGTGGTGTGTGTGATTGTGGCGTTCGTGTGTGTGTTTCAGTAGATTGAATTATTATTAATATTGTGTCATTCAAATTACACTACTAATATGATATGTTATATAATTTGAATAGTACATATTTTACGTTAAATGAAGTTTACAAACTAGAGTTTTAATTTTGAAAGCTTTTCATTGAGGATGTTGAATATTGTGAGCATATAATATTTCTGACAGTATTTAAATTTTCTTTTTCGGATGTCTGATTAATTTTTATAAAGAATATATATTTTACCAATATTTGAGTTGAAGAAAGTTATAAAGTATTATATTATGTATATTAGTTATTAATTACTTTTACCTTAGAAATCTTCTTTTTTCAAAACATAAGAGTCATTTGTAATATAGATAATTCCCTTGGGTCGGCCGGCGCTTTCACTTATTGTTCTCAAAAGGGAGAGAGTATGTCCTCCATCGGTGCTAAGTGATATGCTACGTTGAGAAGAACAAGAATAGACTATATTACCGGAATGGTAGATATAGTCATTTTATCTTAAATTATCTGGTGAAATATTAGAGCTTTCAAATTATATATTGGTTTATTTCAGAGAGTTATTTTTAATTAAATTCGTACTATACTCCATTGATATAGATCATGATGTATAACGCAGGGGTCTAGAGTATATATTAAGTTATTATAACATTTAGCTGATATAGTTATATATATTCCCTATATATATCTTGTTACATAGATCCATTCTATATTACAGAAAATCGTGTAAGGTCTGTGTGAATTGAATAATTTATTTTAATCGCGACAAATTATATATATATATATTAATAATATATACATTATTATATATATATATTATGTTTCCAACTATAAGGGTGAACGGAATTACGGTTTGCACATATAGTGTAGACATTTATTGGGAGCATCCCGGGTTCTAGTTCTAGGAGACCGCAAAAATGAACAAATAGACGAATGCTGGCCAATAACATTTAAAATACAATAATTATCAATTGTCGCAGTGAATAGTACGACCTTTCGGCATTATATCGATTATTATTATTATTCTAAATTTAAGTATTATTATTATTAATTTAATAAAATATTTTATTTTATCAAATATCTGGTATTAGTTATAATAAGATGCCAGATTCGCTAGATAATGCTTCGAAATGTCACCAACATAGAATAATTTCTGACATTCTCTCCTCTCTGCTCTCTCCTCTCTCTCTCGCGCTAAGTCTGTCCTTCTCTCATCCTAGAAGTAAGTTTGAGGAATCATCAAGACAAACTCTCTCTCTCTGCTCACATCCATGTGTTTCTTCATAACTCTACAAGAAGAGAGAAGTTAATGTTTTTTGACTCAGTCCACTCTCTACATCTAGTACTGGCTTTCTGTATTTTTCTAAAAAAGATAATTTCTCCTTCGTACATCATCTCTCCTCCCGCAGTTGCGGTCGTGTTGAAGACGCAGTGATCACACCTCAGCTCGGTTTCGCGGTTTCTTCTCGTACATTGTCGTCGTTCGTTCGTTCAAGTTACCAGTCCTCTCTGGAAACTCCTTCTGGCCGTTCTTGGCGGCTTGCGGGGTTGTCAGTTGTCAAAATTGTGCGGTTTCGCTTCTCTTCTCTCTTCTCTCTCTTTCTTCTGCGCTTATCACTTTTTTATACAGTTTTAAGATCACCTAACGGAGAGAGTTATATAATATATCGTAAATTACCATAATATCATATACTGTTAAGATATATATATTATATATATTATCATATTATATAAATTATATAATTATATAATTATAAATAATATATATATAAATTAATATATCATATTATATTATATATAATATAAATATATATTATATATATAAATTATTTTATATATATATAATATATATATATATATATAAATAATATATATAAATTTAATTATTATATTATTTATTATTATATTATATATCATTATTATTAATTATTATTATTAATATATATATATATATTATTGGAGGGTAAGATAGCGGGAACTATTGGCCTTTTGAAAAACTAAAGTTCAAATCGTTTATGATATTATTTTCATCATCAATTCGTAAACGTCTCTCATGGACGGTGGGAAGGGTCAGAGATTTGCCTTGAGTGGTGAGAGTTTCCGAGTTCTATTTCATGATTTATTCAGACGAATGGGGCCCGAACCTCGAACATATAAACAGAGTAAGCATAAGCGATTGAGGTGCGAAAAAGAGGCAGGAAGCGCAAGGAATAGTTTCTTAAAAGAGAAAAGTACAATAATAGCAAATGAGACTAAAAATTCAAGTTTTTCTCAGATGATGGAAGTGGCTTAAGACCGACGCGGCGTGAAGGATGTGTTTTTATGATTGGATGATAATGATGGTGAGGTGTGTGCTATTGTGTTGTGTAAGGCTCTTAGGGAATCAGGGACGGGGAAAAATAGGCTTGTGGAAGGAATGTGGGGGAACACGGGTTGGAAAAGAAAAAGTGGGAAGAGTCTGGCTGGGCTGAAGGTTTTATATTCGTTGTGAAAACGAGAAAACAGGTGAGGTTGAAAGGGGGCGAGATTTGGGCAATCTTGGAGCCACCGGGCGGCAAGAAAACAGAAGGCTATTGGTTCATCAAGCAACTCCGCGGCGGGTTTTCGGGTCGCATTCTGTGGTGCGGCGGATTCGCGACAAAAGGGTTGACATCAAAAAGGCTAAGCCCTAAAGACCAAGTCAAATTACCCCGTGGGCAAATGACCCATGGAAAGATCAAAGGGTGGTCGAAAAAGGTCCAGGCCCAAAAAAAAAGTTAAAGGTAAAAATTCCAGGTAAAAAAAGTCAAGGTCAAAAGGTCGCGGTCCAAAAAAGGGTAAAAAAGGTCGCGGTCATTTACGTGCGGAAGGGTGCCCTACTACTTATATATATATATTATTATATATATATTATTATAAATATAATATATATATATATATATTATATATATATTATATATGATATTATATCTATATCTATATTATATAATATATATTATTAAATATATATGTATATAATATAATATTGATCTATATATATATAATTTATATTAGTATATATAATATATATATATATAATATATATATATTTATCTATGCATATATATAGGGTATATAATATATATATATATTTATAAATATATATTTAGATAAATATGATAGAGATATATAAAGGAAAAAGTTATTCCATGCTAACTATTTTAAATTCATAATAAAGGGATTATTTATATCAACTCTTTATAGCTAATTTACAATTGTTTTGTATGATTTTGGTTTATCTTCGTATTTTAAATTTATAGTTATATATATATATAGTTTGGATTTTAGAATTGTTTTTGAAATTACATCATATTATATTCTTGTGAATAGGTAGGATGTATGATATAGAAAATTGAGATCGCATTAAGTTTCTTATTCGTCTTTCCTCATCAATAATTTGGTATTCATATATTGAATCGCAAATTCGGGTGGTGTTTGTTCGCTTTTAAAATAGCTTCTTCTTTAAATACATTTCTAAGAGTTCAGCTATTCTACCAATAACTATAATTCATATTGCTATATTATATATATACTATAATAAGTATAGGCTTATATATTATATTTACACCTAACAATAGTTCATTTACTTTTTTTTTTTTAGTATTTTTATTTATTTATATAAGTTCTATTATTTTTTATTATATTAAAAGCTATAATCGGATGTTAGTAATGAATTTATTATATATTTTTTAATAATTATATAGCAATATTTTATTATATTTATTATAATATATATAAATAAAAATTAATATATATAACCTAACCTACTCTTATATATAAGCTATAGTGTCTAGTAGGTGTACTATATTTATATGGTATCTAGTATATTATATATATAAGTATTATGATACTATACCCTCATATATAGTCGTAGATATAATAAAATGTATTTCATTAGATATATAATATATATAATATTATTATATATATAATTAGTGTTCATCTGGCATTAATTTTCAATAGGTGGGGGTTCCGATGTGAGTTAATTTATATAATATATTTATTAACCTCTATATATATATATCTTTTTCTCAATTAAAAAGATTGGTCTTTTAAAAGAACATATATATAAAATATATAAAAAAATAATAAATAACTATTAAAATTTACTGCAAATTTGGTTTTAATAATATATATATCATTTTATTTATATTTTGTATTTGTATTTTTAATTTTTTTCCGTTGCAGGAATGGGGACAACATAATGGGGGCATTAATTTAGGGTTGTGAAATTCCTGTAGTATATAAAAAAAAATAGTCATTGTTAAATTATATAAAGATGAATGTTTTCTGGCGTGAGGGGCTTGGAAGGATATAATAATGGAGGCACACAACGAGCAGCACAGTCATGTAGAAGGATGGGAGCAACATGATATTGTGAACGTGGTTGTGTTTGAGAGAGGAGAGAGAGGAGAGAACGAGAGCAGAGAGAGAGGATGTAGTATTGTCAAGATGTAAGACTGAGGTTATTCTGGTTAATTAGTAGAGAAAGAGTATGATTCGTACGAGTAGGAGAGGAGAGAGATTATAGAAGGGAGAAGAGCGACATTTCGGTGCGAGTATTCGCCTTCTCCTGAATCTTGCAGATTAGAGTAGAGACGCTGATGTACGTAAGGACAGTACAGGAGTTTGAGAGGAATATAATAAGATCGACTCGAAAGAAGGGATTATATTAATAATATCCT